>SSNR01000672.1:87313-135061 GCA_006937965.1 Callopanchax toddi | reverse complement strand
CCCCCCCCCACCCTCCTTGATGTGTTTATCGGTTGTTGTGACTGTGTGTAAAATGCTACTCCCTCCCTCCATTTTGTTTACATTTTCTTCTGCTCCCATCTTTATTTTTGGCCCAAATATTGTATTGAAGTTGCCCCAATATTTCTCTTTGCCCAAGCCTGAGTAAATGTCCCACTTTAAGTCATAATTTACAATGTAGGTCCCCTGATGGTACCCAAAATCTTGCCCAAATATTGTATCTGGTACCCCCAAATCTCTGTTTTGTTTTTTATTTTCAATGTTTTCTCTGTTTTGTTTTGTTTTTGTTTATATTGTAAAGCGCTTTGTGATGTATATCTGTGAAAGGCGCTCTATAAATAAACTTTACTTACTTCTGATTCCTCAGTCAGTCAGCGGTGGAGGAAGCTCTCCTCTCCTCTCCACCTAACAGAAGCGTGGTCCAGTCAGAGTCTCGACCTCCGTGATCATCAGGACACACACAACCTCTCCTCCACACACTGCTTCACCTTTAGGCTCACATTCAGAAAGATCCTGACTTCCAGCTGGAGAGAGAAGAGCTAACGAATGGGTGAGAGTTGTATCAGTCAGTGAAGAAGAGGAGCAGCTCCTGGTCTGTAGAGAGTCTCCAGGTTTTCAGTTCTCAGGCTCCTCTCTGGTGGAAGCAGCAAATAGAGCTCAGCTCTATTTGACTGTCTGTATTTGTAATCATCTCTGAGATCCATGAAGAAGAAGTGATGATGACCAGCTCAGACCTGAGTCACAGCAGACACACACCTGGTCCAGGACCAGCTCGGACCTGAGGACCAGCTCAGACCTGAGTCACAGCAGACACACACCTGGTCCAGGACCAGCTCAGACCTGAGTCACAGCAGACACACACCTGGTCCAGGACCAGCTCAGACCTTCTACTTGTGTTTAGCTCCCTGAACATAACCAGAACCTGTTTGTTGCCCCCCCATCAGTCCTCTCCACGTCAGACGCTGCCCTGGTCCCCCTGTTGGTCTCCTCCTTCCCTCACTCATCAACAAGACCCAGAGAGACTTCAGTTCATCAGGAATAGGAAGAAGGAACATTGGTCTCCAACAAGACCACTTCACTCAAACCCAGAACAAATCTAGTCCTGACATGTGGGAGGACAGGACCACCTCAACTAGCCGAATGGCTCCGGGGCTGAGAGGCTCTGTAGCCCCCCCACAGCGCCGAAAACCTCCTCTCCCTGCACTCTGTCTTATAAACAATGTCAAGAGGTGACTGGTGTGTGTGTGTGTGTGTGTGTGTGTGTGTGTGTGTGTGTGTGTGTGTGTGTGTGCGCTGCGCGGCCCACAGTCTGAAATAGTGTCTTAAAATAAGAATTTTCTAACTCACCAGCTGATGCCAGGTTCCCCATCTTCAAATTGTGTTTTTTATAAATCCCAAAGATTGCGGAGAAAGTGACTTACACAACTTTCAGGTCTGATTTTTGCGTGAGAGGCCGCTGGTAGCTGCAGCGGTCACAGAGCGAGGAATCAGCCTGTCAGCTGCAGAGCATCGCTGTCATTTTTATTCCAAGTAATGTGAGGTCTAATGGCGTGTGCACACACAGGTGTGTGCATTTTAATCAGTCAAAATGACGGAATTAGATTTTTCCGTCTAAGTTTTTAAAAAACGGTCAATGACGGAAAATATTCGGTTACCCCGACCCCTGTGTTATTTATGCCTTTTTTTGCTTTTTGCATTGATAAAAGCTGGGTTCATTATTCAGTAAGCTACACATTCCAGCACTTAGAGCTTAAGCTAAGTGTTGACATATAAGTGGGTACAGACTACAGTTTAGGCCCGTTTCCACTGTCGGAACTTCAGGCTCATTTTACCGGAACTTTGCGGCGTGCGACTGTTTCCACTTCATCAGGCCGTTTTGAGAGGGCCGTCTTCAGGGACCAACGGAGTCCCCGATCAGGGGCCAACGGAGTCCCCGATCAGGGGCCAACTGAGTCCCCAATCAGGGGCCAACGGAGTCCCCGATCAGGGGCCAACGGAGTCCTCGATCAGGGGCCAACTGAGTCCTCGATCAGGGGCCAACGGAGTCCCCGATCAGGGACAGGTACTCGGATCGGCCCGATAGACTCGCGGAGTGGGAAATGTGGTTAACTCGTGCTGATTGGTTGTGGGATGAAGGAAAGTGATGAAAGCAGACGGCGCCGAGATAAATGACGTGTGTGTTGTTGTCGGAGCTGTAAAATGACTTCGAGGTTGTATTAGTTCGTCATGAAGTATACTCATCCTTCTGTTCAGTTCTCCATCACTATGGATAAAAACAGAGAAATACGCCTCAACCATCACTTCTTCGTCCATCGTTGATCTATTTATTATTCTCCACTTCCTTGTCTGGTGACGCCGATGCTGACGTCTTACTACAGTTCCAGAAAGGTGGGGGCTGTAATGGAGACACGAGCGCTGAGCGGAGGGAGCCAGCTGATTGTCCCGGTCAGTTTCGCCCTCTAGGATTTACTCTGAAGTTCTGATAGTGGAAACGTGTCTTATGGTGGTCAGCGGCCAAAAAGCTAGAGAAGAAGATGAGAAAGGAGAGGATGAATAGCAGGAGGAAGAGCCATGAAGCTCTACATGAATGGCTGCTTCAGAGCCACATGTTTGAGATTAAAGATCAAACCTTTGTGTTTTTATTGGTTTATCGGTGCCAGTTTCCCACACTAAGACTCAACTAGCTGAGGATTTGTTTGTTTTGTAATATTTTTGAACCTGAGAGAGAAAAACCTTTATGGAGTTGATCCAGCTTCCTGTGACTCGTATCCTGAACAGAACAGATGAAAACCAGACTGAGAATCTTCTGACGCTCTTGTAAATGACTTCATTTCTTGCTGCCATACTTCTTTTGCACACATGCTAATGTTAACATTTGACAGTTTATTGACCTTTTACTAAACTAGTGTTTATGTTACGTGATGTTTTCAGGCTTAGTTTGCAGTCAGTAGAGAGCTGATAGTTTGGTTGATGTTGTAACTTTTGCTGTTCATTTTCCACAGTTGGTTCTAAATTATTGTTATTATTACAAATGGTCACTTTTATTATTGTCAGCAAAACAAACGACTAACAATTACTATGATAAAGTTTGAAGCTGCTGGTGCCCGTCCCGAGTAGACATGTCTGCACATGAGCTCTGTGACCGTGATGAGAAGTTTCTAGTTCCATTTTTGAAATGAAGCTATCCATTAAGTTTTTCACCCAAAAGATGAAAAGTCTGAAAGTGTTTTTGAGCTTAATGTGAAGTATCTGGTACTATAAGTGTTAGCAGAGAGGGTAGCAGCGCCAGGTAAACCCCCAGGTAGAACACAACGATGTCGAACAAGTAACAAGACGAGAGACAATAATCAAAGTTGATGGAGCGATGTTGGGACCTGTAACACAACGTAAGTTGGTATGCCGGCAGCTCCCACAACAAAACGCTCTCCTTTTATTGGGTAATTCAACAGGNTCAAAGTTCATTTCATCATTCTCTGATTGGTCAGTGAGTTAACACAAATATTTCCTGTTTTCAACCTTTCACAATAAAAGCTTCATGACATATTACAATATTTACAACAATTAAAACATCAGAGCATCTTGTGTCAATGCTCAACACCCCCACTTGCTCTGAGGTTGTTCATTTCATTTTTACACATAATATGTTAAATCCTTTCAAAACATTACACACCGAACATGTAGTTATCAAACTTTTTCAGTTTACTCACGGTTGCTGTTTTGGTCATTATATCTGCAACCATTTCTTCAGTTGGACAATAAATCAGAGTTACTACTCCTTTCTTTACCTTTTCTCTCACAAAATGACATTTAATGTCCACATGTTTACATCTTTGTCTCTGACTGAATCCTCTAGCCACATATCTAGCCTTATATTTGTCTGTTCCGTCTACATTCTTTTTCATTGTGAACACCCATTTTCCCCCCACTGTCTTTTTGCCCTTTGGCAAGGTAGATAGGGTAAATGTTTCATTCTTTGTTAGTGATGCCATTTCTTCTTCCATGGCTCTTTTCCACTCTTTAGAGTTTGGTGAGTTCACCGCTTCCTCATAGGTCAAGGGTACTTCAGTAAATAGTCTATAACAATAGTCTATATTTTTCAATGCTTGATCCTCTGCTTCAGTTACATAGTCATCTAGATAACTTGGCTTTCTCCTTTCTCTCTGGGGATAACGACCTGTGGTCTGCCCTGAATCACCTTGGGTCTTTGTTTGCCCACTAGTGCCCTCTGCTGGGGTTTCAGAGTCTTCATCTTCCTCCTGTTTTTGTTTGGTTTGAACCTTTTTCAGAATTTTTTCTTTTCTTATTCTGTTAGGGAACTCTGACTCTTCATCTGTCATGTCAGGCTGAGTCTCTTCTGTCTCCCTGCTTACAAACTTCACTAGCCTGTGCTTCATTACTTTTCCCTTCTGTGGAAAGTAGATTAAATAGGCTGGACTGTTTTTATCATGGCCCACAAAAACTCCCTCTTCACTTCTTGAGTCTAGTTTACCTTTATCCTGTTTGTACACGTAACAGGTGGTCCCAAACTTGTGCATTTTAGATAAGTTTGGCCTTTTTCCACTCAACATTTCATATGGTGTTAATTTTAACCGGTTATTGTAGCACCTATTTCTGGTTATTGCCGCTGTTTGTACAGCATAAGCCCATAGGGTTTTGGGTAAATCACTTTCGATAAGCATGCATCTTGCCATGTCGAAAAGTGTTCGCCAACTTCTCTCGGCTGTGCCGTTTTGGTGAGGTGAATAAGGTGCTGAGGTTTCATGTTTTATGCCTCTTTCTCTCAGCAGTCTCCTATATTCTTCCCCTGTGAACTCTGTTCCGTTGTCTGACCGCATTCTTTTTATTTTCCCATATGGTGCTGTGTCAGCTATAAACCTCTTTGTTGCTTCCACTGTGTCACTCTTATGTTTTAGGAAATATACAAATATTGCACTTGAATAATCATCTGTGAACGACAATGCATATTTGAATCCTTCTTTAGTCTCAGGACTGATCGGCCCTGCTAGATCCGTGTGAACCAGCTCTAACACATTCTTAGCTTTTACATCAGCTTCTCTGTTTCTGGTTTGAACAAACTTTCCTTTTATACAGATCTCACATTCTCTTTCCATTTTATTATTTTTATCCTTAATGTCCATCCCATCCACTACCTCTTGCAGTTTTCTTACATCGTTAAAGTTACAATGACCCATTATTTCATGCCATGTCTTTAAATCATAAGATGCGTTACATTGATCATCCCACTTTTTACTCACAGTCTGCAGGTAGTAAAGTCTGTCGTACACTTTGATGGGGAATCTCGTTCCGTCTGGATGTTTCAGCACGTCACCTCCTTGTTTGAAGATCACCACTGCTCCATTGGTGGTGGCTGCCTTTACTGAGAAGATATCTTGGGGATAGGAAGGAATAAACAGTGCATGTTTCAGTACCGCCTTTTGATGATGTCCTCGGCTGTCGATCAGCGTCACCACGGCGTCTCCTCTCCTTTCTGCCACTCCTTTGCATCGTGTCCCATCAGCTAGTTCGATGCAGTGGGTTTTGGGCTCGAAGTCGTCATCGAATTTGTTGAACAAATTGAGATCGGTGATTATATGCGACGTTGCGCCGGTGTCCACCATCAGACCTCTCACTTTGGTTGTGCCCGTCTCCCCGTTCGCCTCCTTCAGTCGGAAAGCAAAATGTTTTCCCTCGTCGTCATCAACTGCAGCTTTTTGTGCTCCATCCTCTCGGTTTTTCCTTCTGCACATCTCAGTCTGGTGCGTACTGGTTCTGCAGTGCTTGCACCACTTTTTACGGTTACACACTCTGGCTCGGTGTCCCCTCTGGCCGCATCTGTAGCAGATCAGGTCTCCATCTCCGGTGCTCCGCTCTTTTACACTCGCCTGTGCCGGTCTCGCTCTCGGCTGCCCTCGCACCGTCATCACATTATCATCTCTGGCTGCTGCCGCACGTAACTTTTCAGTCTCCTCATAACTTCTCAACTTTACTTTGAAATCAGAGAAAGTTATATCTTCATCATCACTTTGGGTAACATGAATGATGAATGGCTTGAACGTTTCAGGTAGACCTTTTAATATCATGGCTATTAATAGTCCATCGCTGAGCGTCTCACCTGCGTTCCTTAATGCTGTAATGACGGATTCTGCTCTCAGTACGTAATCCGTGGCACTTTCACCGCTCTTCTGTTGTAGTGAAGTCAGCTCGGTGTACAGGCTTATTATTCGGGGTTTCCTCTTCCCGGCATAATGCTCTCTCAGGATTTCTAGAGCTTTCCGTCCATCATCAGCTGCGTCTCGCATAATCAGCGACAGGCTCTTATCATCGAGGAATTGCACCAATTCTGCATATGCCTCTGCGTTTTTAGTGTCATCATCGCCGTCTGCGTCATCACCTTCTTTCAGCCCCAATATGACGTCTTTCAGACCTTGTAGCCGAAGGTGGCTGAGAAACTTAGTTTCCCACAGTTCATATTTCTCCTCGTCACCGTCAAAAACCAGTCTGGACCAGCGGGTACTGGCTTCCGCTGCCTGCCGACTCATGGCGTCCGACACTCGTCTTTCGACTCACCGGACTTACGGTTGGTCGGCTTTGCACTCGACGATTCACACACAGGATGCCTTCCTGGCTGTCCTGGTTCTCGGTGCTCTGGTTTCCTTGACTTCGACACGCTGGGTCGTTCCGTCACTCTGGGTGGGAACACTGGTTCGGCTGAACTTCCTGGTTTAGCCGCGTCTCCTGGGTCGGTCCAGAACCCTGGTTCTGGGCCCATAACCTGTTAGCAGAGAGGGTAGCAGCGCCAGGTAAACCCCCAGGTAGAACACAACGATGTCGAACAAGTAACAAGACGAGAGACAATAATCAAAGTTGATGAAGCGATGTTGGGACCTGTAACACAACGTAAGTTGGTATGTCGGCAGCTCCCACAACAAAACGCTCTCCTTTTATTGGGTAATTCAACAGGTCAAAGTTCATTTCATCATTCTCTGATTGGTCAGTGCGTTAATACAAATATTTCCTGTTTTCAACCTTTCACAATAAAAGCTTCATGACATATTACAATATTTACAACAATTAAAACATCAGAGCATCTTGTGTCAATGCTCAACAATAAGCATCAGTACCGTCAGGTCATCATCAGACCTGATCTTAATCTACCCTTCTGCTTTTTGTTGGTTGATGTTGAGTCAAGCCTTGTGCCCTGAAGCATTATGGGAAATAACAAATGTTTCATTAGTTACAAAATGAGACTTTTTCAGGTACATTTTCTATTTATTCCAACTCATCTCAGAATGCTAAAAGTTTTTATTAGCTTTAGGAAAAACTTATTACATTTTTTCCCTTTTCAAAGAAAAAAGTCAAATTAAAGATGAGAAGAAACAGGATTCATGTCATTTCTTCTTCATAAAACCAACTCTGCTGAATGCAACTAAAGACTTTAGGATTCGTTTTATGAGAGGAACAAACATCAGATTTTATTTAAACATATTTTGCTTTTTTGTTTGCTTTTTCAGGAAACATCCAGCTGATGTTTGCGTAGAAGAGCTGACAGTTTACCAGGGATCAACAGTCGAATCAACAACTTCAAAGAGGAAAGTTCCTGTTTTTCTGTCTCTCACCAACTGTTGCCCTGACCCCAGAGCAGTTTCTCTCCTCTGGAGAGGGTTGGTTCTGCTCCATCGGTTCCTCGTGTTTTGGTTTCCCAGACTCTATAAAGTTTCACTGATGAAGAGTGAAAACTCGCCGTAGCTCTGCAGACTTCAGACTGACTTCAGAAACGACTCCAACTCCCCAAACAAACCACAGTTAGACGAGGTAAGACCTGGGGGGACATTCAGGAGGACTCTTGCTTTAGAAATGATTTTGATTCTTTTTTCCATTTAAAGTTTAAAAGCTGAACCAGAGTGAGAGGATTTGAGTAGAAAACGGTTTTTAACTGGAGCTACTGTAATGCAACGCAAGAAGAACAGAAGCAAAGTCTATTTCTATGAGGACTTATTTCATGTAGAGCATCATCTGTACTTTTTACTTCAATACAGATAAGGTTCATGTTTATGCATTTACATTAAAAACCATAATTCTATTGAAGCTAAATACATTTATGAGTGATTTTTTTCACTGAGTTTTTCATCATTTTTGACAGCTGTAATTATTTGTAAATATCTTTCCTTAATGTCTAACTCAAGTCTCACCTAATGCACACTGAATATACTCAGTTTTCTTCTTTTGAAAAACATTCATGTTACATTTGAATCTCTTTTTTTGCAGGACTTTCACATCAGCTGCGTCTGTCAGAGGACGTTGGAGGAGGTGTCTTCAGGATGGACTTACTCAGGACCTTTATTCTTCTTCTTGGGTGAGACAGGAATCTGTTAACTGTTCTTTTACAGCTCACGTCTTTTAAAAAGCCTTCTGGATTTTGTCTAATTGTTTAACGATGACATTCTTTTTCCTGCTGCTGGAGGAGTTGGACTGCTCACTCGTCACCCAGCAAGCCTTCTGCTCCTTTCTTGATGGTTTTCAGCTCTGGAACTGAGCTCCTGGTAGACGTTAACGTAGACATGACTGATGGAGATGATCGTTTCCTTCCTCTGGGAAACAATTCAGCAGGTAAAGGATCATTAGACAGTCCAGTTTATTTTAAATGGAGCCAATGGATGAATAATGAAGTGTAAAATTGTAGGATGTATAACTGGTGTTGATAAGACGTTTCTGATCTATTTTGACCTCAAATGAAACAGGGCCAAGTACTGAACCCTGAGGATCCCATAGAGCAGATTGAAATGACTTTAGTTGATTCTTCTGATAAGGACAAGTCCCAAACTCCCAGTTTGTGAGGATGATGAATTACAGACGTGGTTAAAAACCCTTTGCCTTCATCCTCAGGTTCTTCTGACGTTCCACTGATTCAGATTTTAAAGTCGACGCAGATCTCTGAAGACCCAGACTCTCCTCACCTGCTGGTCTGCCTCCTGAAAGGACTGAAATCATCTCAGCAAGGCGTTTTGTGGTGGATAGATGACGCGTTGGTGACATCAGCAGGTGCCATGGGGCCGTGGGCAAAGTCTGAGTGGGGCTACAGCGCCACCTCAGTGTGGGAGGTGTTGGCTGCAGACTGGAGGCCCAGGTCTTCGTACTGGTGTGGAACGATCCAGAAAGGACGAGTTTACAGACAGAAGCTCTGCTCAGAGGATTAACAGATTGTTCTGACTGTTCCAGCTCTTAGTCATAGAATTTAGGGTTTTAAAAATCAATAAACCTAAAAAAAATCAAAAAGGACTTTAATTGGTGATTTTGAAGTTCAGGAATCAGTGTGCCTGTCAAAGTTCTTTATCATTAAAACTACAGATCCTGTGTTTTACTGGGAAGAAAGAACACAACACTGGTTTCTATCAGCTAGTCTTTACTGGACATTTGATGCAAAATTGTTTCCTGCAGGCTGAACCCAGATCAGATCATCTGCCTTTACAGATTCTTATAAAGCCTTGGCTCTTATCTTTACTCTGATATGATCAAAAGAAGTTAAATAATACATGCAGAGATACACAAGTAACAGCTCTGGCTGCTACACTGCCACTGAATACGAATGTTGTTTATCAGATTTAAAAAAGGTACGACTTTACTCATCAAACACAAAACAAACAGGTTAGCCCCGCCCACCTGGAGCACCCCTACTCACCAGCAGGCCGAGATAAATACAAGCTAAATATTCATGTTTTTACAGAAGAGTCTTTGTCTTATGTACACGTTTTCACCACGACAGAAGGTGATCCAGTGTGTTCTGTTTGGAGAGAAGCTACACACACACACACACACACACACACACACACACACACACACACACACACACACACACACACACTGACCCATCAGCTCAACAGAAGGTTTGTTTTCACCAAATGATTTCAAAAGGAACCAAACCAAAGCTCAGGATTCAGCAGTCTGACTGGAACCGTAATTAATAAAAATCCACTTTGGGCAAATGGTCCAAACAACCAATCAGAGAAGGCTTTTGATGTGGGAGGAGCTACATTTCTAAGCATTTTTAGATTCGTTTGGATTGATGCTGATTAAAATTTAAATATCCTGAATTTAAACCAAGAACAGGCGACTTTCACGTCTGGAGAAGAAAGAAAAGTCAATAAAAGGTTAAACTCATGTTCAAGGAGAACGCCAGCTCAGACTGGCAGAGAGACATCGATTCGTTCAGTCTAGGGTTAGTTTAAGATTCCTTCTGTCTACGTTTTATTTCACCTTGTGTCTGTTTGAGGATTATTTACGGCTTATTGTTTTATTATTATTCATCTTTTTGACCACTGAGCTCTTCTGTAGGTTCTGTGGTTTGATTCCTCGTAGAACCAAAAGCCCTTAAAGGATTGTTTTTGTTTCTGTCAGACGGACGTTTTCGTAAGGTGGCTGAGATGAAAAGTTTTGCAAGCTGAGAGAATTTCTAAGACCTGACACTAAAAACAGGAGCCTGTATTTACTCAGTTTGTGTAATACTTTTTAGTATTATTTAGTATTTAGTATCTTTTAATGTGTTAGGGTAGAAAATAAGGATTTAATGATAAACTGATCCAATTTAAAGGGACGTCTGGGTCGTTCTGAAGTGGCTGCTTCCACAGTAATGGCCACACCCACTGGTGACATCTCTCACAGTGGGTGGGAAGTCTAGAAACAGGAAGTAGTCCTCTGACTGAAGCAATACTCACGGTTAGTCCAATCAGGAGAGACACTGTTGATTGCAGCTGATTTTAACAACAGCGTCTGTATGTTTAGTTTATTGTGTTGATGCTGCTGCAGTGAGACACACACTAGGGGTCGCATAAACTAGTCGACTTTTGTGGGCTGTAGAGACTTTTCAAACCAAAGGTCGACTAGTCGCTGATCACGTGAACTTTTATTTTGAAGGGGTTTCCTTTGATTAGTTCCGTTTCCTTTGATGAGTTCCGGTCTGGCGCTGCCTATTAAAATGTATATTTACTCAAAGAATACTTTGATTGTCCTGATTTAATCAACTTAACGGTGAGTCTTTGCTTTCTTTATCTCTTGTTTTACTAAAAACGCGGCGCTATTCAAACCTCCGATGTGCTAACGGCTAAGCTAACGAGCTAATGGCTCGGCTATCAAGCTTTGAGTGATTTTATTCATTAAATAGCAAATGTCTTTGTTATGATTATGGCAGAACAATAGACCACAGTCTGACTCAAACTGTAGTTTTAGTCAGATTTTCATCTAAACCTGAGTAAATGTGACTAAAACTAATCAGCATTTTAGTCTAAAGACTTGATATTCAAACCAAAGTGCTCCTAAAACAGCTGCTCTCTCTCTCTCAGCTGTTTGTTGTCAGCATTAAAATACGTTGTTGCAATAAAGCCTCAAGTTTTATAAAGCCGTCCTGTATACGCCGTATGTATGACGTCATCAGCGATTAGTCGAAGTCGACGTGACTTTTATTACTTGGTAGTCGACTTGTAAAAACAGCAAGTCGATGAAGCCCTATAGCACAGTAATTCAGACGTTGTTTGGTTGAAACAAACATAAACTGTAGAGGTTAACAAACAGGAAACGTAGCGTTCAAACACGTCAGTCTGACTTTTACAGCAAAAGTTGATTTTAAATGCTTGAAAATTAGCTGCTAATTTGTCACTGATCTGCAGCAGTGTCTCTCCCAATCTGACTAGTCGTGAGTGAGGGGACTAGTTCCTGTTTCTAGACTCCGCCCACTTTGGGTGACGTCCCTGGTCCTTACTGTAGTGATAGAGGCTGAGCTGTAACTTCAGCCTGAGTCATTAAACTGGACTTTCCTGATTCAGGGTTTTCTCGTTTCACCGAGGCGTTCTTGTTTACATTAGTAGGGTTAGGGTTAGAGTTCAAACCTGCTTCTACAGGCTGCTCACTCACATCTTGGTATTTTATTTAATCCTGATGCAGCTGCAGAGAAATATGGGACAAAATATTTTTTTCATAAACAACAATTTGGTATTTTTACCCTCAAGATGCCAAAGTAGGAAGCACGAGGTTCTTTAACATTTTACAGAATCAGATTAGCTCATAATAAATCAGCTTCTTGTAAAACCATTTGATTCATAATCTGACCTTCAGTCAGTAGATTTGTCACAACCAGCCTCCATTTCCACCTGCTGGCCAAGTTACAAAGTTACTCCAAACTAAACGAGGGTCTGATGATCATTTTATGCTAATTTTACAAGTTTTCTCCAAATGAGCTGAAAATTGGACAGTCCCAGCCACCGTACAATACTCAGAATCATCATTTAGGTTACTCTGTTTGGCTCATCTCGTTGTTTTCTCTCATGATCAGTTCCTTTGATTTTGGAAGCCCCTGTACAGAAAGAGGTAGAGCGTGTGGTTTCAGATCAGGGGAGGGTTCTAGATTTGTAAACAAAGGGTTCTATTGAATGTTCTGGGGCTTTGACGATGTGTGTGGTAAAGACGTCAGTCATAACTGGTCTACAGTATGTACAGTGCAAATAGGAGCGTCCTCACTGCTGATAAGGTGTAAACAACACAATGTTTTACAAAGCTCACAAACACAAGTTACTTACCTGAACGCTGCAAACTGGAGCTACACAATCTACTCTAGAGCTGCAGAGTCAAGTCATCAGTAAAGAGTAGAAACAGTTAGAAAAACCCTCTGTGAGAAGCAGGAATCTCCTCTCTGTGGTCACAGCAACACCAGAGTCTGAATGAGCATGCTCCCAACTAAAGATAGATGCAGAAGAAGAAGAAAGGTTGAGTTTCTCTCTACGTCCTTCATGCAGACGAGTTACCAACGTTTAATCCGATACAATCAGTCAGCTCCGTCCTGAGCTTTGAGGAAGAGTCCACGTTCTAGTAGAAGCAGAGGAAGAGGAAATGCATCTGTTTGTCCTCAAATGAACTCTTTAGGGATGTGGAGAGGTAATTGGTCAGTCTCACGTTTATGTGTTCAGTTACACAAACAGGAAGTGTAGCAATCAGAATGATCATTTCATCTTTTAATAAAAAGATGTCAAAAGTTTCTAAACCGTTTAGTTTCAGTGGATTAGATGGTCCATGGTTCAAAGTGTCAGGAGTTCATTAGATCAGATATTTGAAGTTAAAGAGCTTATTGGAGAGACGTTTGGGTCATTTCAGCTGTGGACTGAGTCATGTTCATATTTATCAGAACTAGGCTCTGGGTTTTAAACAGCGTGTCTATCGCCATAGCAACTGATGCTGGGACTCTCCCCTTGATCTCATGTTTAACATGTTTGGCCGTCACTGCAGGAACAGCAGAAGGAAAAGCTGAAAAAGTCAATTAAATCACATAACTTATATATCATATCTCATGTTTTAACACTTTAATTTACACATCAAGAAAATAGGATTTTTGTTCCAAACATTTAATTTTAAATGAGGCAACAAGAGCTGTAATGTAAGGAGTGGCGTGATATGTGAAGTGGAGAACAACTCAATAGCTATTATTATTATTATTATTATCATTATTATTATTATTATTATTATTATTATTATTATCATTATTATTATTATTATTACTATTATTATTATTACTATTATTATTAACATTATTATTATTATTATTATTATTATTATTATTATTATTATCATTATTATCGTTATCATTATTATTATTATTATTATTACTACTATTATTATTATGGGATGCATAGACCCAGACTTTGATCGATATTGACTGAAGACCAGAGAAAGGCTCACTCATTCTAGAGTTCTATGTTAGACTTAGATCAGCTTCAGGACTTAGAACGTTCTCTATCAAAGGGTCAAAGGTTGGATGGTTGCTCATGTTTCTGATTGTAAACTTGTAAAACTAATTTAAAGAAGTTGTTTTGCATCAAAAGTCTTGATCATATCTGCTGTTTTGCTTTAAGCCCATAATAATAAATTCTTTGTTTATTTTGGTTATGGCTCTCTGCTGAACACATACATGAGAATAAAATGCAAAGTGATGAGCTTTGACCTGAAAGTGACAGGAGCTCAAACTGGATGTGGCCGTTGTCGGATTAAAGGTCCAGTTTGAAGCCAAAATCACGTATTTGACTGATCTGGGCTGAAACTGTGAAAATGTACAGCCTTAAATGATTACAATCATAAAGCATCTGGAAGAGTTAGTGAAGTGGAAATAATCCCCAATCATGGTGGAAATTCCCAGGACGTCAACAGGAAGTGCAAGACACAAACATCTGGCCAACAGAACCTACAGGCCTGCGGTCTGTGTTTACATTAGTTTGTATTTTTGTAATTAGTATTTATAGTAATTTTTTACAGTAAAATATATATTTAAAACCTTTATCATCTGTGTACATTTCTCTTCTGGATCTCTGAGGCAGAAAGTTAGAAGTTTCAGGTTGAAAAGAACCCAAACTTGACTTTTCTGCTCATTTCCAGCTGTACTGTACATTCACTCTGAAACTCCTCTAAAGTAGCTCTGCATGATTTACAGTTGACAAAAACCTTTTCTTGTTGTTAAATGTCTCTCTTTGCTGTTCATTTAAAAACTGAAATGAGCTCTTTAAACCCACCCACCAGCCCTCCCTCGGTGAGAGGTCAGGGTTAGAACTCGGGTCGAGCAGAACTTGTTAAGATTGAGTTGGGTGTTGCACAGACTTTGGATTCTGGTGTAATTTGGTCCCAGGAAGTTGCCGTAGATCTTTGTAAAGTGATGGAAGCTGAACTGTGGATTTGTTATGAATTAGAAGCAGCTGTCAGGTGATCACTGGCAGTGGGTGGTTTTACTGCTAGGCTCCGCCCCCGACGTGAAGCCATTGCTGAGGTTGTTGGGACTTGGAGGTGAGCCAAGAGGGGGTGTGGCCTCGACCCTGGGGGCGGGCTCTATGACAGAGCAGCTCTTCTGCGGCAGCCGAGGTTGGATCAGCACTGATTTGGGGATGACTGACGCCTGTCGAAGCCCGTCTGCACGCAGCGGCGGTCTGACGAGGGCGGAGCCCATGGGCGGGGCTTCAGAGCTGAGAGGGTTTGGGCTGCGTGGAGGGGAGGGGCTGAGAGCACTTTGGTCGACGAGCTTGGAGTCAACTTTCTGTGGCACCTCCTGGTCCGAGGGTGTGGCCTCTTTTTCTTCAGGGGCGGGGCTTGTGGACTCAGGAGGCAGGTCCAGCTGCATGCTGCTTTGCCTGGAAGTCCCTGAAGCTGGCATCTCACAGCTGTCGGTGCGACGCCGCGAGCCCTCATGCATCCGACTGGTGGCCACAACAGCCTTCATGGCAGCCTGTCAACACAAGCACCGTTAGCAAGTGATGCTAAGTAGTAATCGTTATTTTAGCCCCATTTAAAAGGTACTTAGTTACCCTACTGAATGTTTAGTTTTAAGTGACAAACCTTAAGTTTGCGTCGAGCATTGAACTCCTGCAGTTTCCTCTGGGTGGTGTCCATGTGAGAGAAGCGAGCAGCTTTACCCAGAACCCAGGGGTGCTGCAGGGCCTCCCGGACACTGAGACGCTTGTTAGGGTCAAGGACAATCAGCTTACTGACCTACAGGAGGACCAACAGGTACAGGGTCAAGTTCAGAAACGTGGTCTGATTCATTTAAACTGGGTCTCCAGCAGAACAAAGGCTAGAAGTTCACACTGCAGGTCTTAATGCTCAATTCACTTATTTGGCTGAAATCAGATTTTTTTGTGTGGTTGTTCACATTATAATTAAAGCGGCACTCTGGAGGATTTCATCAGGAGAGCAGTTTTTGAATCTAGCGTCCAAAGGCTCCTCCTCAAAACATCTCGACATGCGCGTCCGGTCGCGTGTGCGCGCGTGCACACGGCGCATATACTTCGGACATGAACTGTACCGCTCAGTGTGTAGGGTTTAATCACTCACAGTTCACAATCTTATTCCAACAACACTACGAGGGTCTGAAGAGCCCTCTCTGTCCCTGCTGCTTCTGATATTAGCTCTGTTAGCAGAGAGCTGCTGCTGGACTCTGAAGCTGAACTTGACTCGGCCCTGGATGAACTTTCTGACCAAAATGAACGCGTAACCCTGTCAAGCCTTGCCATTCTGTGAGGTGAAAGGTTTAAAAATAAAAATAAATCCGTCTTTAGCTGGAGAATGGGTAGGTTTTTAGTAGAAATGAGCTGTGAGTCCTCAGTGAACGGCAGAGAAACACACGGAGCGTCCTGTACGACAGCGCCCCCTACTGGTACAGGTTTGGTCGATGCGCGTGCATGTTGAGAGAATGCAGACATTTGAATTTCATTGGCTGAAAAATGTCGGCGGCAAGAAATAATGTAAAGGGGTCTCTAGGAGGAAGAAGGGTCTTCATCAGAATGACAGATGTTGTGGAACTCAACCCATAGATCAGAGTTTAGACCTGAAATATCATTTAGAACATTTAGAAAACTTTGATACAGAGAAAAATAATCCAGAGAGCCGCTTTAAATGCGACCACTATCAGACTCCAGTGTGAACAGTCTACAGAGGGTGTGATGTCACACGCTGTATTTACAGAAGTAAACATGGCTGCTGCAGGTTAGCATGTCTGTTTCAATCAGAACCAACACTAAATCGTGACAAAGTGATGAAGCCAGACTGGTTTCATCACTTTGTTTTCATGTGGTCTTCCTGTCTCTGCAGATTTATTCCATCCATCTCAAGATATTGACATAAAGTCTGATTAAATTAAACTCAACCGTTTAGACTGAAGTCGCTTTGAAAAACAACAGATATGCATCCAATTTAGGGCCAGATATGTTTGACAAAAATTAGATAAAGGCAAAAATCATCTAATTTGAGTCACTTCAATCTGCAGAGTGAACGTAACCTGAGTCAAGGCTGAGAACAGCTCGAGTCATAATCCAAGTAAAAAAGTTCAGAAAGCCTCAGTGATGACCAAACATGTCCACCTCTTTCCCACATGTCTGTCAGTTAGCTCCTAAATCCCTCTGACATTTAAGTCCAGGGCAGTGTAAAATGTCAGGGCAGTGGAAGAACTCACCAGATCCTTGGCATTAAGGGAGACCTCGTCCCACCATGGAGACACAAACTCGTAATCGCAGTTGAGGATGCGGCTGTACATGTACTGATCGCCCCTCGGGTCGAAGAAGGGCTCAAACCCACAGAGCCTAACAACAACAACAACCAGATTACACATAGAATTACTGCTCACAGGAATTACACAAGTAGTCATGTTAAAACTACATGTATTCAAACAGTGTCAGAGTCAAATGTAATACAATTTACAAAAGGTCCCCAAAAAATCTTTATAATTTTGTACATTTATAAAATATCAAAAAATATTTGCATCCTTCAAAAATCTGAATGGGATAGTTTGATCGTTGAATAGGGTTTATGCACGGTCACTTCCTGGTTACGATAGGCCATCCCACCCCCCACCCCCCCTACCGTCGGCTCAATGCATTTCTATGGCAGACCGGACCAAATAGAATTATTTACCCGTTTTCTTCAAGACCTGCCGCGCATCACGGTAGACGATGTCCACCGGATTTTTGAAAAACACACAGAGACGTCTGTGAGCAAGCGGGTGAAGGACTTTAAGCTGTATATAACCAGCTTTATTCATGAATATGACGGTAAGCTAACAGCGTTAGCTCGTAGCTTCCATCATCAAAAANTCAGATTAGATCAGACTGGATCAGATTAGCTCAGACTGGGTCAGATTAGATCAGACTGGATCAGATTAGCTCAGACTGGGTCAGATTAGATCAGACTGGATCAGATTAGCTCAGACTGGGTCAGATTAGATCAGACTGGATCAGATTAGATCAGACTGGATCAGATTAGATCAGACTGGATCAGATTAGCTCAGACTGGATCAGATTAGCTCAGACTGGGTCAGATTAGCTCAGACTGGATCAAGGAGGAGGTTTAAAATAGGGAAAAGTTACATCGTGTGACTTTATTTCTGAGTATTTCAGAGTCCAAACCTAGGGTGAACTTGCCAGGACTTCCACAGGATCTAGAATATTTTCTACTTGTGAACAAATGATGAACAGTGCATAGTTTGAAAATAGACTTTGAAACTCTTCTCATATCTATTTGCTGAAACGACGTCTCCTTTGAGACTGCTGATATCTTTCCTCCTTGTCATTGTGTTCTCACTTTTCTAAATTCTCCAGAGAAACAAACTGCCAAAAGTCCCACTTTCATGGAGTTGCTCACACTTCTTGATGATCAGCTAATTCATGCATTTGATTACCAGCACTTTCTGGAAATCAAAGGATTTTTTTTCCACACAATGCTTCTACATTTAGCTTGGTTTTAGTAAAACAGATCATTGTGGTTTTTCACCTGAGGTGGCTTTTTCCTGTGACCCAGTGAGGACCAGATTTTAGATGCAAGTTACTTTACAAATGTCTAAAAACCACAAAAAAAACATGAAACCATGTTCCACACACTAAAAATAAAGCTGTAAGGCAGGGCCGGATCTAGCCAGCCCCACTAAGGGGGGCAGGTAGAATATCAGGGGGGGGGGCCAGTCTGGACATGCTAAGAATGTTTTGGTCATCACACCCCCCCAATCCCTTAAATGCATCAAAAACTATGACATCATCATATCAGTTCCTCTATCCATAGATTTATGTTCATATTTGATCCCTACCCTCTGCATTTACCCGGGCTTGGGACGGAACAAGTAGGACACTGGCTGATGCCCTGTTGAGGCTGACCTCATCTGGTTAGGTTTGGTTTTGGTTTTTTGTTCTTTTTTGTTGTTCTTTTTTGTGTTTTTTGTGTTTTTTTTTGGTTCTTTTTTGTGTTTTTTTGGTTCTTCCCTTACAGAAAAACCACATGAACTTCACATGGAGACATCACATGTGAGAACATGTGTAACACGTGTGAACTACATGTAAAAAACCTGTTTTCCACGTGTTTCCCGTGTGAATTTGGAACAAAAAAATGTGAACTTCACATGGGGAGAAAAAACATGTTTTCACACCTAAAAACATGTTAAATTAACACGTAAAACACATGTGCAGCCCATGTTTCCCGTGTGAATTTGGAACACTTAACATGTTCATGTGTTCCCATGTGGTCACATGTTTTTGCACATGGGTTTACATGTAAAAAACATGTTAAGTTCATGTGTTTTTTCCATAAGGGTTTTTTGTGGTTTTTTGTTCTTTTTGTGGTTTTTGTGTGTTTTTTTGTTTTCTTTTGTTCTTTTTGTGTTTTTTTGTTCTTTTTGTGTTTTTTGGTGTTATTTTGTTCTTTTTGTGTTTTTTGTTCTTTTTGGTGTTATTTTGTTCTTTTTGTGTTTTTTGTTCTTTTTGTGGTTTTTGTGTGTTTTTTTGTTTTCTTTTGTTCTTTTTGTGTTTTTTTGTTCTTTTTGTGTTTTTTGGTGTTATTTTGTTCTTTTTGTGTTTTTTGGTGTTATTTTGTTCTTTTTGTGTCGTTTTGTTTTTCTTTCTTTCTGTGTCGTGTCGTTTTTGTCTTTTATTTTATTTGATTTTTTTCTTTATTTTTAATTTTTTAATCTTATCTGTTGTTATCTTATATGTTGAACCTTTCTATTTTGTCTTTTAGATTATTTTTATCTTTTTCTAATCTATCTTATATTTGTATTGAACCTATATTTTGTGTTTTATATTAATTTTTATCTGTTTTATTTGTATTTTTTCCATCTTACCAATCAGTAGCTACTTTGAATGAGGACAAATGGAAGAGAGCGCTCACTCTGAACATTTTTCACTGAAATATTTTAGAAATTTGGTATTTCTGCATGCAGTCGAGTTTGGGGGGGCAGTCATGGAATTTCGGGGTGCAATACCCCCCCCCCGCCCATGCCTACATCCGGCCTCGCTGTAAGTGTTTGCACAGGAATAAAAACCTGAACATTTATGAAAAATATTGAGTTGCATGTTTGTGCTCTGAGTTAACAGCTTTTAGTTTGAAACTCTAATGAGATTGTAAAGTGAATGCTCTGTTTAGCTGAAATTTGATTAAGCCTCGTGAATCAACATTATAATTGGCAAAAACGAGAGATTCTGAGAAAAGAACCCGATAGAAGCAATCTTCTAATCCTTTGATTATGTAAACCTCAGGCTTTAACAACGATCTCAATGTGCAAGAAACACAGTTAGACATCTATCTATTACCAGTGTCAGCTGAAGAAATCACAGTAAACTTTAGCTACAACTGGCAGAGCTTAAAGAATGGGAACACTGACGTCTAAATCTCACTGGAGGAGGATTTATCCTGCATGAACTTATTCTAATTGAGTCATAAATCGAGCGTTGTTGAACCCCGAGTTGGAAAAATATAGTCATTGGTATATTTTACAGTTAAAAGGGGGAAAATACTTTTTGGATGCATGACTTGCTCAGCTCGTCATTACACAGCAGTTAGCCTCGGTGACATATGCTGCCATGTGTGAAAAGAGCTCTGTCAAAGAGGTGTCGTCTTTATAAAGGCATAACGAGAGAGTTAGTGGGGAGTGTGTGCACTCTAAATGCCTTTTAGGTTTCAAGGTGAACATCAATTCTCTCCTGAACATCGTTCAAGAGGTGTCATGGAGGAGCAGAGAGGACGAGTTCATCTGCTGGGAATAAATCAGCTTTTAAAGTCGAGAAGAAAACTGCAATTTTACAGAGGGAGAAACAGCTGAGTGCCCAATTTAAAAACGTGTTTTTATATGCACAGTTGACACATTCAATACAAATAATGACAGTGAATTTTCTAAAACTACATTAGGAAGTTGGGAAGGACTCTCACTTTTCTTTTTAAACAGTATTTTTATGCCATCTCTTTATAAAGAATGTGTTAGCTGAGCAAGGCTATTTGGCAGCACAGTGGGTGTTATATTCAAAAAGAGGATTGTTGCCTGAGGGAGCATTTTTTTGTGTAATTCATGTGAATTACTAAACATTCCCATAGGGCATTGTTTTAAATATAGCATACATATGTTCATCCTCAGCAAATAAATACTCATTTGAGCTTCTTTAAGGGCACATTTTCTCTCTAAAGGCCACAATCTCTTGTTTAATCAAATAACATTATTAAGTTGATTCACGTGACTATAAACATACACAAAAGAATATGCTGCTGTCATTAACCCGACTGACCAATCTGGTCATGCAATGACGATTAGCTTAATGTAACTAAACAGGATGACCAGGGAGAGTTGATTATGAAAAAATCAAACACGTTTTTGGTTGTTACTGAATCCTAAAGTATTTACGGTTACTCAATGAACAGCAGGTGGCAGAGTTTGGCGGTTCCATGGTGATTAAAACATGAATCATGAGACAAAAAGCAGCTTTTATCACACTAAAGTCAATATAGACAGGTCTATTCAGGCTACATAAAAACAAATAATATTCAGACATTAGTATAAAGCACATATAGACACAAACTGTTAGTTTTCTACTTGATCAGTCACATGAAGAAATCATAGACAGGTTAATAAAACAGAGAAGAGCTGCTACGGGAGCCCGGAGGTCCAGTCAGTGCACATATAAATATTCAAATGTGTTTTTCAAGAGTGTTGATGTTCGGAACTAGACCATATGGGGACATATTGCTGGAGACATAGAAGGCGTGGTTGTCTAAATTGAAAACATTGTAGTTTTTTGACTGTTTCGTCCTTTTTTTGGACTCCAGATTTTCTCCACCAGCGTGTTTTGCCTTTCTTCTGCCGTCTTCACTTGTTCTGACTTCTTGTCAGATGCGTGTGACTTTAGCCTCTGGGAGGGGTGGAAGTCATTAGGAGGGCAGGACAAAATAAAAGCATGCATGTAAAATGAAATGTGGTAAAGTAATGGTAAAAATATTTGTTGTTGTTGATGACATCATTGTTGTGATCATTTAGAGCTGAAATCATCATAGAAACTTCTTTGATTGATCTCACAGCTGTAGACTTCACAATATCTTTTTGTTTTAATTATCACAAATGATTTGACCTTTTACTGCATGTACCTGCATTAAGAAATACTTTGGAATTCTTATAGTTTTCATTACTTCTTCACATGTGACAGTAAAAATATATATGAAAAACACTAGCCAAGAACAGGAATTTTAATAATTAAAGTCAGCTCATTTCTGCTCTGATTTTTCATCCAGATCAATCTCCGGCTGATGTTAATTTGAGATCCACCTAAAACGAGTTCACCTGAATTCCTGCAGCGTATTTCTACATCCCCTCCAGAAAGGCTGGGACCTCCCTGGCAGCTACAGCTCTCCGGTGTTTATACTGAAGTCAGTCAGACCAGAGTTCCCTTCCTCTCCTTCCATCTCACTTTAAAGAAAACACAGCTGAAGTGTGAACAGGTGAAGCTGCATCTGCTCTGCAGGAGTGTTTTAGTGCCCAGACTGGCACAGCATCAGTAAATGTTAGAGATGGCTGAAGGGTCATAAAAGAAACCCAGCCCAGACACAACCTTCTGCGCCATCCATCCGGTGCTACGGGGTTTCAAAGAAGTTTTTAAGACTTTAATTTGATTCTTCTTGCATGAAGGAAATACATCCTGTTCTTTTTATTTTACCGACACCCAACCCCATCTGCCATGATTGAAGCTCAGTGTGAGCAAGAAGAAAATACACATAATGGATCTATCTGTCGTTGTGTTGCCTTCACTGGTTCTGATTAGGAAATGAAAATACGTACAATCCTAAAGATAGGTGACTAA
Organism: Callopanchax toddi; assembly: GCA_006937965.1. Lineage (NCBI taxonomy): Eukaryota > Metazoa > Chordata > Actinopteri > Cyprinodontiformes > Nothobranchiidae > Callopanchax > Callopanchax toddi. Next base: position 112,430 of record SSNR01000672.1, on the reverse strand, counting down.
AGCAATGAAAGAAAGGTTTTCAGACACCTAAAAAGAAGGTTCAGCTGTCTAGTTTGTGAAATGAAACAAAGGAACTGTCCTATTTTTGATAGAAAATATTAAATTTTACATCTCTGCAGCATCAGTATTTGGCATAATTTGTCCATCATTAATTATTCAACATTTCGTGTTAGCAGAGAGAACTCTGAAGACTAAATACCAATGATGGACTCCAGATGCTCACTTGGACTTTACGTCTTCTGGCCTAAATTCTGCAGTGCCATGAGTTTGTTGACTGGTGCTGATGGTTTGGACAGCCAATAGCAAACTTTGTTGGTGAACTTTTTGAGGGTATAGAAAAGAAATAATAAACACAAATTTTTTTTTAGGAATCATTATAATTCAGCATTGATAGCAGCCTTTGGCCACTAACGCAGCTGGCATATACAGAACATTGATTTTCTCAAACTTTTCTCCAATCTCAGAAGGTTTAGAAATCTACATATTTCAGGGATTTGTTGTTTTTTTATGATGTGTGTATTATGACTGTAAAATATATTTTAGAAGAATAATTCTATGTATCTTTGTATCCATGCTATATGAGCTAGTAGGGTTATACAGTTTTGTATTTTCATGTGAAATAACAGCATCCACCTACCACTCTGATATGGCGGGTTTCCAGGGCCAAAATTAAGACTACCATGCCCCCTGCTGTGACTACACCCTTGTAGGAGGAGGCTACATCCCTTCTGAAGGCAGCTACTGATCTGATCCATGATAGACCGGCGCCGGGGCTTGCGTTAGAATTGGAGAGGCTGGCTATCACTGCCCGATCTGTATCGGAAACCCAATCGGTTCTGCGCATGTGTGAAATGAGTCTACATCCGCTGAAGCTTTTTACAGTAATTACGGGTCAGAGTATCTGTTAAGATGTTAACAGTAATAACTATTTATTAAAAAGTTTACAATAATGACAACGTTTCATACAATGTTGAAGAAAATAAAAAGGGAGTTATGGATCAGGACGGCCCGATCCTTACTGCGCAAAGTCGGACTGTACAGATCAGGTCTACCCGATCGGTTCTGCGCATGTGCAGAACGCGTGTACTCGCAGTGAAGTATTTATGGTAGTTACGATTCAGAGTATCTTTTAAGGTGTTAACAAGTATATAATAAATCTATATTCATACATAATGTATTAAAATGTTTATACACGTAGGTATCCATTGTTTAAATGGTCCGAGCAGTCGAGAAAGAGGCTAAGCTGTTGGTAAAAGCTAAAGGCTAACTGCGAGCTAACTGTCTCATTCAAAAGACTGGAATGTTGCTAAGTTGGCGAAAAGAGGAAGTGACGTCGTCTTCGCGCATGCGCAGAACTGATCGTGCTTCAGGTTATAGATCGGGCAGTGACACTGGCGTTAGCATTATTAGAGAGGCTGGCGTTAGCATCGGAGAAGCTGGCGTTGGCATCGGAGAGGCTGGCGTTAGCATTATTAGAGAGGCTGGCATTAGCATCGGAGAAGCTGGTGTTAGCATCGGAGAGGCTTAAAGTCTTAAATAAACTTTTCTTAGCATAATAAAATTAAGTTTTCATCATGTCACAGTAACCGGTGTTTGCCTTTATAGTTTGATGTTACTTGTGATTTTGAATCTGAGGTGTTTGGATAAAATAAGTACATTTTAATTAACAAGATAATAGGGTTTATGCATGGTCACTTCCTGGTTACGATAAGCCATCCCCCCTACCGTCTGGCTCAATAAATTCCTATGGCAGACCGGACCAAATAGAATTATTTACCCGTTTTCTTCAAGACCTGCCGCGCATCACGGTAGACGATGTCCACCGGATTTTTGAAAAACACACAGAGACGTCTGTGAGCAAGCGGGTGAAGGACTTTAAGCTGTATATAACCAGCTTTATTCATGAATATGACGGTAAGCTAACAGCGTTAGCTCGTAGCTTCCATCATCAAAAAACAGTGAGACAGATCTATATAGCCGTGATCGTGGGCTCCAACTGCTTCCCAACTTTCAACTTCCTCTGGTCTAGCTGTACGTTATCAGACACCAAGTCTTCATTCACCAAAAGAAGAGTTGTTCCAGTGAAATAACACACGAACGGCGCCGCGCCTCCTCCTTTAGCCTCCTCCTTTAGCCTCCTCCGTTAGCCTCCTCCTTTAGCCTCCTCCTTTAGCCTCCTCCGTTAGCCTCCTCCTTTAGCCTCCTCCTTTAGCCTCCTCCTTTAGCCTCCTCCGTTAGCCTCCTCCTTTAGCCTCCTCCTTTAGCCTCCTCCTTTAGCCTCCTCCGTTAGCCTCCTCCTTTAGCCTCCTCCGTTAGCCTCCTCCGTTAGCCTCCTCCGTTAGCCTCCTCCGTTAGCCTCCTCCGTTAGCCTCCTCCATTAGCCTCCTCCACTCGGCTCTTTGACTACTGTGCTGCAAAGTGTGGACTGCAGACACGGTGTGGTTAGAAATGATCACGTTTTCTCTTCTTAAGTTCACAATCCTTCCTTTTTGTAGTTATTTATTCAGTGAAATGTGGAAACGGACTGATGAATTCTATTCAGCTGATGCGGTACACAACGGAGCACAGCAGTGTTCAGCTGTCGAGGCTTCCCGTCGCTGATACTTATATGATGGCTTCATTTCTTAGTACTATAATATATATATCATACTGTACTATACTATACTATTACTCGTTTTGATTATAAACAATATCTTTAGCTGGAAATGCACTCTGACTCTGGAAATCTTCACGTTTCAAACGGAACCGGAAATGGTCCCGCGAGTTAATTTTAAACCAGAAGTTCTACTAAGTACTAAGTACTAAGTAAGTGTGCATAAAGCCTGTTGGTTAGGGTCATTCTGATCAGTTTGGAGAATCAAGGAGAAACTTCCTGCAGGAAATTAGTCCAATCTTGAACACACATTACAAAATGATCTCACACAAATTCACAAGATCTCAAACAGTCTGTTGGGTCTTAGACTGTCATGAAGGACTGTCGACTAAATTACCTCAGCACCTTTAAAACGGACAGATTTGGAGCCTTTTGTTGTTGTTGCTAACATCTAATAGCAGTGGAGGCCTCTTGGATTGCATTGACTCAAAGGTAAAAATGAGATGTTTTTCCACAGGTTACTTTTAGAGTTTCAGTAAAATCCACAGACGAACACACACAGGCAAAAACATTATTGCCCACCTTTTGATTAAACAGGTGCTTTATTAAATATAGTTACAGCCTGACCTCGTCTAACAGCCCACAGACTGGTACCTGGTACTTCTTGGTACCAGTCTGCACAGAACCAATAAAACCTTCTTTTAAAATGTCTAGCTTCATCTTTCTTAGTTAGTTTTCAGGGTATTTTATTTTGAAAAATTACTGTAATTATTAACATTGCTGTGTAACAGTAATTAAAATTAGTTGAATATTTCTTAGATGTGTATTATATACGTAATAATTTTTAAATGTTGTATTTTCTTGTGCACGTGGTTAGTCTGCTAACAGGTTGTGATCCAGTACTCTAACAGCTCTGACTCCTCTTGTTTGAGTATTTTTACATCTTTCATTTCTTTCTCTGTGTCTGTGTTACATATATCCGTTGAGTAAAACAGGCCCTGTTCTGATTGGCTGTTAGCTTGACTCCTCGTGAGAATTTCCTCCTGATTCACCAAACTGGGACGTGACTCAGCCCATCTACCATAAAAAACATATCCCTTCAAGGCACAACACAAAAAATACAGCAGAAAAGAGAAAGTGTGGTGTAATGACCCCAGATCCCTTTAGAAGAGCGGTGTCACCTCCTCTGCTCGTTCTATGTCTCTGATTAAACTCTGTTAGGATCTGAACCAGGATGCAGTGGTTAGGGCTAGAAGACAGACGGCAGGAGAGGAAACTGATGAATCAGTTGTGTGTGTGTGTGTGTGTGTGTGTGTGTGGGCTAAGTGCACTCACAGGATGTACAAGATGACGCCCACTGACCACATGTCCACCTCGGGGCCGTAGGCATTTCCCCGCAGGATCTCTGGAGCTGCAGGCAGAGGAGTCGGTTAGCTAGCAGATGGCAGCTCTGACTGAGAGCGCTGAGAAATCCCACAGAGCAGCGGCTGCAGTGAACGCATCAATGCTCACAACACGTGTCAACTCAAGTGAACACACACTGATGCTACAAGACAACATCGTTTAACACCAGTACTACATCATGTAATATAAATACTACTGAAACCACCATGTCTACTACTGGTACTAACAGTACTACTGGTACCACAGGACTCATTTTCAGAGCGTTCTCTGCAAACCCTAGAGATGGTTGTGGGTTCAAATCCCAGTAGAGCAGTAAGTTCTGATATATTCAGAGCAGCCCGTCTAAAGTCCCTCAGCCTGTTTTCACACCTGTTGGTGTGAACGGAGGAGGTGGTCCAACCTCCATCCGACACATGTCCACTCCTGGTTTGTACCAAACGACCTCCCATGTGCATTGCATTCTGGGATGCGGTTGGTTACACACATCAGTAGCTAACGAGTAGCTACTAGCTAGTTGAAAGTAAACCAAGAGCTCTAGTGGATGACCTCGCTGATGTTAGAGCAGATGACTAGATTTATCGGCTCTGACTCGTTAAAACACTGAAGAGTTCACGTAGTTCATAAACCGCTCAGAGACCCCACACCAAACATTTAGCAGCATCTTCTCCAGAAGCCACGCCGCCCGACCCTTTACCAGAACCCCATATAAACAGGTTGTACATCTAATCACCTACAGCCACGCCCACTGCTCATGGGTCACATGGCTGCACGTGTAGTGCAGCTGCTGCAGTGTTTTTACTTACCACAGTACCCAGGAGTACCACAGACAGTCTTCATGGTCACCTGATCATCAATGATTTTGGAAAGACCAAAGTCGGCTGTGAGAGAGAGGAACAGGACAGAACTGAGCCATGATGTGTTTTTTAAACTTCATGTGAGTTTCTATTTTGAGACAAACGAGGGGGTGAAGCTGTGGAGGTGGAGGAGAGTGTGCTTCTCTGCAGGAGGCTCTGTGAAGTAGAAGTAAGGTGCTGGTGGAGATGAGCCTCACTCGTCCATCTGTAGTGGTTAGCCAGGGGCTCACCGGCCATCTGGACCCAGAGAGGCTTCTCCAAAAATAATGAGCCAACAAAGAGCCGGTGGGCCGCTCGGCAGAAGGATTAAAGCATGAGGCTGTTTTTACAAAAGGCTTAAACACTCAGCTGAAGCAAAAACATGAGTCTGCCTCAGAATACATACAAACATACACACACAAACACTAAGGTTCAGATGAAGGAATCATTTTACGTCAAATAATTAGACTCATTTTGTTCTACTTATTAAAAAAATGGCTGCTCACCAACAGGTCATGTATGAAATTCTAAAACATTTTCACAAAATCTGATACATAATTAACAAAATACAAAAATAAGGTTGTGCAAAGATTAAAACCCTGCAGGCAGCAGATGTTTATCATGTTTTAATAAGTCAGCAGCTTAATTCAAAGTGGGAGGAGAGTAGAGGATGACGGGGTCGGATGGAGCCATATGATTGGCTGTGGAGACCCATGAAGGAAAATCCACTTTCTCTATTTTAAATACTAAACCCTGAGTGAGCCTTTTCTCTGGAGCTTTCGTTAACGTGATCAGGGTGAAACTCACTTTCGACAGTTTTTTCTTGCTGGTTGTACTAATGCTGCTGCAGTTCACTTTCTGAACAACAGGCGTCACTAATGAGAGCTCAGTATCACTGAACAGTAGAAGAAGAGTTGTGTGCTGTAAATACTGCCCAACAGAAGATCATTTTTCTTTGCTGAAAAAATGAACCTACTTGCAGACGTTTGATGTGATGGTTAAACAGATCCGATGTATTGAACCAAAGACATTTTAAACAGATGTGTCAGGAATAAATCCCCAAACTGTATCAGTGCATGTCCATGAGACGACATGAGTCAGGTAATCTTCACATCTCTAACATTCATATGTGTGTGTACAGGGTCACAGTTTAAGATGTATTAGGAGCTGGAGAGAAGGAGCAGCCCAATAAGAAAGCCTCTAATGTTAGCAGTCAGCAAAAGGTGGTCCTAAAACCCACTTCCTGTTAGGTGTCTACCAGGTGAGTCTGGTAGGAGGAGCTGCTCATAACGTTAGTTTAAAGGTGCTATAGGGAAACAAGCTAGCTTAAAACTGTTTTTCATGCCTCTTAAAGGAGTGGTTTTCTGGGTTATTTATAGTGTTGCATTGTTCTCTAGTGTAATTCAATGCTATTTGTGTCATTTTTATAAAGAAAGAAGCCTTGATGCTTCTAATAGAAGCTTTAGAAGTTTTCCATCTGACACCTGAGTTTGAAACAGCAGGATTCTCATTAGTATTCATGATATGCACAGCACTCGCTTCTGATTGGATGAATGAAGCGTCACTACTCCGCCCCCCGAAATGTCCCGAGATACTTTGGAAAGTGAAAGAGTGAAAAAGTTAAAACCAGGTAACAAACAGCAGCTTCTAGTCTTTACTGAAGATTAGCTTTGAGGGAGCTGCTTCCTGATGAAACTCATTTCCTCTCATTCTCCTCTCGTTCTCCTCTCGTTCTCCTCTCATTCTCCTCGTTCTCCTCTCGTTCTCCTCTCGTTCTCCTCTTGCTGTCTGTCGCTCCCCTCCGACGGGGGGGGGGGGGGGTCGCAGCGCTCTGCTGACCGACCGCGGCTTAAACACACACACACAGAGAGAGTAACCTGCGGCAGGCAGCCAGCCAGGTACAGTAGATCCCCGAGTTGGGAACACTGTCTGCGTTCCGCCATGTTGAATTTTCAACAAAAACCAAAGCTAGCAGCTGGGCGGACCGAAAGGTGTTACCATCTCAGTAATCTCAATACACGTTGTGAGTCTTGTGACGTCAAGAATTGCAGAAATGCTCTCCCGCATTTTTAAGATTCTTTAATCAGAGATTCTGTTTTTTCTAAATAACCAGGGAACAGAGAGTTTTCATGTTTGGCTACATGACAGGCTCAGGGGGACCTATTAGAAACTATGAAGACCTGAAAAACATGGATTCTGATAAAACCACCCCTTTAACAACGTTCTAACACAGTATAGCTATAAATATATTGTGGCGATTTAAAAAAAACAAGAAAAATTAATAAAGTGGTTCTCTCGCATTTGTCTAAAAACCTTAGCCAATCACATGTTTCGGACCAAAAGCAACTATTGGACAATTTGGTTGTCTGTCTTGCCGAACCGCTGCACTTCCACACTTCCTTGGATCGTGTATTCATGCACGCTGGAGCATTTTGTAACGGAACATCCCGGAGTAGGTACCGGACCTGCTCGGGCTGCCAGATCGGTAAAAGATGAGATTTAGTCAAAAAGTACATTTTGAAAAAGGGGTCATCCTATTCAGGCAATTACGGTAACATAACAGCAGCCAGCAACACAAACAGCAATGGAGGAGAGAGATGATCATTTTCTAACTGGAATAAATACAGTTTGTGTCAGATAAAGATGGTAGTATTGGGTTTGTTGTAATGTTCATAACAAGGTTCTAATGGTCATAAAACACATTGAGAATCATTTAAAAGTTACATTAATAAACAACATGTCAACAATTAAATATGTCTGGTCAAAAAAGACTTTTTTTCAGGAAATACAGTAGATTTGACTTCCAACTTTAATGTCAGGAGGTTTATTTTGTTGACAGTTCTGTTAAAATGAGCTTGTAATAAGATGAGTTTTGGTAAAACAGGTTGTTATTTGGGGGGGGCTGCTGACTGTCACTAATAAAGTAACTAGTAATCTAACTCCATTACCTTTAATCAAGTAATCAGTAAAGTAACTAAGTTATTTTTAAAGGACTAGTTAGTAATCTGACTACATTTGAAAGATAACTGGCGTACACATGTTTTTCTTTCTTTTTGTGGAAATGTTTATTATTGAAGCCACTGAAATGAACCCATTCAGTTCTTCGTCTGCACTGAGATCAGCCTGAGAGTTCATCTTATTCCTGTACGTTTCACATGTAGAAGAAGCAGCAGCTGCTTCCTTACCTATTTTCAGCGAGGCGTCCAGCGACAGGTTGGCGTACAGCAGGTTCTCTGGTTTGAGATCTCGATGAACGACCCCATTCTTGTGTAAATACTGAAAAACAAGAGAGGAGCACCGTGAGAACGCTGCTTCATCTGAAGTTTACAGAACCACAGACAGACGTCATCGTAGGTCCATGAAGGAGGAGATAAACGCCTTCAGGTGAGGTGAAGGTGTTGGGAGCTGGACGGACTGAGACACAGGGAGATGCTCTGAACAGACAGATGGCCTCTTCTCTTTCTCAGAGACAGAACCAACTCATGAGGAAACGCCTGCAATTAAAGTTTGACTCAAACTATTTTAGATGTCTAATCAGTTTGTGTCTTAAAGCTGCACTCTGGAGGATTTCATCAAGAGAGCAGTTTTTGAATCTAGCGTCCAAAGGCTCCTCTTCAAAACATCTCGACACGCGCGTCCGGTCGCGTGCACACGGCGCATATCCTTCGGACATGAACTGTACCGCTCAATGTGTAGGGTTTAATCACTCACAGTTCACAATCTTACTCCAACACTACGAGGGTCTGATGAGCCCTCTCTGTCCCTGCTGCTTCTGATATTAGCTCTTAGCAGAGAGCTGCTGCTGGACTCTGAAGCTGAACTTGACTCGGCCCTGGATGAACTTTCTGACCAAAATAAACGCGTAACCCTGTCAAGCCTTGCCATTCTGTGAGGTGAAAGGTTTAAAAATAAAAATAAATCCATCTTTAGCTGGAGAATGGGTAGGTTTTTAGTAGAAATGAGCTGTGAGTCCTCAGTGAACGGCTGAGACGGCAGAGAAACACACGGAGCGTCCTGTACGACAGCGCCCCCTACTGGTACAGGTTTGGTCGATGCGCGTGCATGTTGAGAGAATGCAGACATTTGAATTTCATTGGCTAAAAAATGTCGGCGGCAAGAAATAATGTAAAGGGGTCTCTAGGAGGAAGGAGGGTCTTCATCAGAATGACAGATGTTGTGGAACTCAACCCATAGATCATAGTTTAGACCTGAAATATCATTTAGAACATTTAGAAAACTTTGATACAGAGAAAAATAATCCAGAGAGCTGCTTTAAGGTTCAAACTGCTGTGGTTTTAAAGATGAAATGTTTCTTGTTCCTGATGAAAGGAGTCCAGGTGAAGTTTCGCTTTTTGGTTTTAAGGAAAGAGACATCTCTTAAGATTGTTTTATTACTCAGCTAGTGTCCAGTTGAGGTAATCTGGGAAATGGACACCTGAAAGTGGACGGTTGGACACCTGTAGGAATATTGAGTCAGGTTATCAGGGGTTAAGCATGATGAAGAGTCATTATAATCCAAGTTATTGGCAAAAAGAGGATTATTGTTTGGGTGATGGCCAAGGGGTCAAAAGGTCAGAGGAATAGCGTCATTGATAACGCTACACAGGGATGCACCGAAAGTAGATTTTTTCAAACTGGGTACATACATGTGAGTACTTGCCAATACGAGCACTAATAAATGTCATTGATCAAAATCATGGTTTAGTACACAAATGAATTAATGATATTTGATCGAACCAAACGTCGGAACTACGAGGACTCATACAGCGTGTGTATACTACTGCCACATAACAGCAACTACTACTACTCTAAATACTACTACTACAACATAAGTAAGTTGACTCCCGTCTCCTTCAGAGTTAGTGCCGGTTAGCTGTTGGTGTTCGCAATGCAACTCAGAGCCAAGTGCCACGCTTTGTTAAAAAGTATCAGCTCTATAGTATTATCTCTATAGTATCATCTCTATAGTATCGGCTCTATAGTATCGGCTCTATAGTATCGGCTCTATAGTGTCAGCTCTATAGTATCATCTCTATAGTATCATCTCTATAGTATCATCTCTATAGTATCGGCTCTATAGTATCGGCTCTATAGTATCATCTCTATAGTATCGGCTCTATAGTATCTGCTCTATAGTATCGGCTCTATAGTGTCAGCTCTATAGTATCAGCTATATAGTATCAGCTCTATAGTATCATCTCTATAGTATCATCTCTATAGTATCGGCTCTATAGTATCGGCTCTATAGTATTGGCTCTATAGTGTCGGCTCTATAGTATCGGCTCTATAGAATCAGCTCTATAGTATCGGCTCTATAGTATCGGCTCTATAGAATCAGCTCTATAGTATCGGCTCTATAGTATCAGCTCTATAGTATTATCTCTATAGTATCAGCTCTATAGTATCAGCTCTATAGTGTCGGCTCTATAGTATCATCTCTATAGTATCAGCTCTATAGTATCGGCTGTTTAGAATCAGCTCTATAGTATCGGCTCTATAGTATCGGCTCTATAGAATCGGCTCTATAGAATCAGCTCTATAGTATTGGCTCTATAGTATCAGCTCTATAGTATCAGCTCTATAGAATCGGCTCTATAGTATCAGCTCTATAATATCAGCTCTATTTTATGGGCTCTATAGTATCGGCTCTATAGTATAAGCTCTATAATATCAGCTCTATAGTATTATCTCTATAGTATCGGCTCTATAGTATCAGCTCTATAGTATCAGCTCTATAGTATTATCTCTATAGTATCAGCTCTATAGAATCGGCTCTATAGTATCATCTCTATAGTATCAGCTCTATAGTATCATTTCTATAGTATCAGCTCTATAAAATCAGCTCTATAGTATTATCTCTATAGTATCAGCTCTATAGTATAGGCTCTATAGTATCATCTCTATAGTATCATCTCTATAGTATCATCTCTATAATATTGGCTCTATAGTATCAGCTCTATAGTATCAGCTCTATAGTATCAGCTCTATAGTATCACCTCTCTATAGTATCGGCTCTATAGTATCGGCTCTCTATAGTATCGGCTCTATAGTATCGGCTCTATAGTATCAGCTATATAGTATCAGCTCTATAGTATCGGCTCTATAGTATCGGCTCTATACTATCAGCTCTATAGTATCGTCGCTCTATAGTATCGTCTCTCTATAGTATCGGCTCTCTATAGTATCAGCTCTATAGTATTGACTCTATAGTATCGGCTCTATAGTATCAGCTCTATACTATCTGCTCTATAGTATAGGCTCTACAGTATCGGCTCTCTATAGTATCGGCTCTATAGTATCAGCTATATAGTATCAGTTCTATAGTATCAGCTCTATAGTATCGGCTCTATAGTATCAGCTATATAGTATCAGCTCTATAGTATCGGCTCTATAGTATCGGCTCTATAGTATCGGCTCTATAGAATCAGCTCTATAGTATCAGCTCTATAGTATCAGCTCTATAGTATCGGCTCTATAGTATCGGCTCTATAGTATCAGCTCTATAGTATCTGCTCTATAGTATCGGCTCTATAGTATCGGCTCTCTATAGTATCGGCTCTATAGAATCGGCTCTATAGTATCAGCTCTATAATATCAGCTCTATTTTATCGGCTCTATAGTATCGGCTCTATAGTATCAGCTCTATAATATCAGCTCTATAGTATAGGCTCTATAGTATCGGCTCTCTATAGTATCGGCTCTATAGTATCGGCTCTATAGTATCAGCTCTATAGTATCAGCTCTATAGTATCGGCTCTATAGTATCAGCTCTATAGTATCAGCTCTATTTTATCGGCTCTATAGTATCGGCTCTATAGTATCAGCTATATAGTATCAGCTCTATAGTATCTGCTCTATAGTATCGGCTCTATACTATCAGCTCTATAGTATCGTCGCTCTATAGTATCTTCTCTCTATAGTATCGGCTCTCTATAGTATCAGCTCTATAGTATTTTCTCTATAGTATCAGCTCTATAGTATCAGCTATATAGAATCAGTTCTATAGTATCAGCTCTATAGTATCGGCTCTCTATAGTATCGGCTCTATAGTATCGGCTCTATAGAATCGGCTCTATAGTATTGGCTCTATAGTATCAGCTCTATAGAATCGGCTCTATAGAATCGGCTCTATAGTATCAGCTCTATAGTATTAGCTCTATAGTATCGGATCTATAGAATCAGCTCTATTTTATCGGCTCTATAGTATCGGCTCTATAGTATCAGCTCTATAATATCAGCTCTATAGTATTATCTCTATAGTATCGGCTCTATAGTATCGGCTCTCTATAGTATCGGCTCTATAGTATTGGCTCTATAGTATCAGCTCTATAGTATCGGCTCTATAGAATCGGCTCTATAGTATCGGCTCTATAGTATCAGCTATATAGTATCAGTTCTATAGTATCAGCTCTATAGTATCGGCTCTATAGTATCACCTCTCTATAGTATCTGTTCTATAGTATCGGCTCTATAGTATCGGCTCTATAGTATCAGCTATATAGTATCTGCTCTATTTTATCGGCTCTATAGTATCGGCTCTATAGTATCATCTCTATAGTATCGGCTCTATAGTATCATCTCTATAGTATCAGCTCTATAGTATCATCTCTATAGTATCAGCTCTATAAAATCAGCTCTATAGTATTATCTCTATAGTATCAGCTCTATAGTATAGGCTCTATAGTATCAGCTCTATAGTATCACCTCTCTATAGTATCGGCTCTATAGTATCGGCTCTCTATAGTATCGGCTCTATAGTATCGGCTCTATAGTATCAGCTATATAGTATCAGCTCTATAGTATCGGCTCTATAGTATCGGCTCTATACTATCAGCTCTATAGTATCGTCGCTCTATAGTATCTTCTCTCTATAGTATCGGCTCTCTATAGTATCAGCTCTATAGTATTGACTCTATAGTATCGGCTCTATAGTATCAGCTCTATACTATCTGCTCTATAGTATAGGCTCTACAGTATCGCTCTCTATAGTATCGGCTCTATAGTATCAGCTATATAGTATCAGTTCTATAGTATCAGCTCTATAGTATCGGCTCTATAGTATCGGCTCTCTATAGTATCGGCTCTATAGTATCGGCTCTATAGAATCGGCTCTATAGAATTGGCTCTATAGTATCAGCTCTATAGTATCAGCTCTATAGTATCGGATCTATAGAATCAGCTCTATAGTATCGGCTCTATAGTATCGGCTCTATAGTATCGGCTCTATAGAATCGGCTCTATAGTATCGGCTCTATAGTATCGGCTCTATAGTATCGGCTCTATAGTATCGGCTCTATAGTATCGGCTCTATAGTATCATCTCTATAGTATCAGCTCTATAGTATCATCTCTATAGTATCAGCTCTATAAAATCAGCTCTATAGTATTATCTCTATAGTATCAGCTCTATAGTATAGGCTCTATAGTATCAGCTCTATAGTATCACCTCTCTATAGTATCGGCTCTATAGTATCGGCTCTCTATAGTATCTGCTCTATAGTATCGGCTCTATAGTATCAGCTATATAGTATCAGCTCTATAGTATCGGCTCTATAGTATCGGCTCTATACTATCAGCTCTATAGTTTCAGCTCTATAATATCAGCTCTATTTTATCGGCTCTATAGTATCGGCTCTATAGTATCAGCTCTATAATATCAGCTCTATAGTATTATCTCTATAGTATCGGCTCTATAGTATCAGCTCTATAGTATCTGCTCTATAGTATTGGCTCTATAGTATCGGCTCTCTATAGTATCGGCTCTATATAGTATCAGCTATATAGTATCAGTTCTATAGTATCAGCTCTATAGTATCGGCTCTATAGTATCAGCTATATAGTATCAGCTCTATAGTATCGGCTCTATAGTATCGGCTCTATAGTATCGGCTCTATAGTATCGGCTCTCTATAGTATCGGCTCTATAGTATCAGCTATATAGTATCAGTTCTATAGTATCAGCTCTATAGTATCGGCTCTATAGTATCAGCTCTATAATATCAGCTCTATTTTATTGGCTCTATAGTATCGGCTCTATAGAATCAGCTCTATAGTATCGGCTCTATAGTATCGGCTCTATAGTATCGGCTCTATAGTATCAGCTCTATAGTATCGGCTCTCTATAGTATCGGATCTATAGTATCGGCTCTATAGTATCAGCTCTATAGTATTATCTCTATAGTATCAGCTCTATAGTATCAGCTCTATAGTATCATCTCTATACTATCGACTCTATAGTATCAGCTCTATAGTATCGGCTCTATAGTATCGGCTCTATAGAATTATCTCTATAGTATCGGCTCTATAGTATCGGCTCTATAGTATCGGCTCTATAGTGTCAGCTCTATAGTATCATCTCTATAGTATCATCTCTATAGTATCGGCTCTATAGTATCGGCTCTATAGTATTGGCTCTATAGTATCGGCTCTATAGTATCGCTCTATACTATCTGCTCTATAGTATAGGCTCTACAGTATCGGCTCTCTATAGTATCGGCTCTATAGTATCAGCTATATAGTATCAGTTCTATAGTATCAGCTCTATAGTATCGGCTCTATAGTATCAGCTATATAGAATCAGTTCTATAGTATCAGCTCTATAGTATCGGCTCTATTTTATCGGCTCTATAGTATCGGCTCTATAGTATCAGCTCTATAGTATCAGCTCTATAGTATTATCTCTATAGTATCAGCTCTATAGTATTATCTCTATAGTATCGGCTCTATAGTATCAGCTCTATAGTATCAGCTCTATAGTATTATCTCTATAGTATCAGCTCTATAGTATCAGCTCTATAGTTTCAGCTCTATAGTATCGGCTCTATAGTATCATCTCTATAGTATCAGCTCTATAGTATCATCTCTATAGTATCAGCTCTATAATATCAGCTCTATAGTATTATCTCTATAGTATCAGCTCTATAGTATCGGCTCTATAGTATCAGCTCTATAGTATCAGCTCTATAGTATCATCTCTATAGTATCATCTCTATAATATCGTCTCTATAGTATCAGCTCTATAGTATCAGCTTTATAGTATCAGCTCTATAGTATCACCTCTCTATAGTATCGGCTCTATAGTATCGGCTCTCTATAGTATCGGATCTATAGTATCGGCTCTATAGTATCAGCTATATAGTATCAGCTCTATAGTATCGGCTCTATAGTATCGGCTCTATACTATCTGCTCTATAGTATCGTCGCTCTATAGTATCGTCTCTCTATAGTATTGGCTCTCTATAGTATCAGCTCTATAGTATTGACTCTATAGTATCAGCTCTATAGTATCAGCTCTATACTATCTGCTCTATAGTATAGGCTCTACAGTATCGGCTCTCTATAGTATCGGCTCTTTAGTATCAGCTATATAGTATCAGTTCTATAGTATCAGCTCTATAGTATCGGCTCTATAGTATCGGCTCTCTATAGTATCGGCTCTATAGAATCGGCTCTATAGAATTGGCTCTATAGTATCAGCTCTATAGTATCAGCTCTATAATATCAGCTCTATTTTATCGGCTCTATAGTATCGGCTCTATAGTATCAGCTCTATAATATCAGCTCTATAGTATTATCTCTATAGTATCGGCTCTATAGTATCAGCTCTATAGTATTATCTCTATAGTATCAGCTCTATAGTATCAGCTCTATAGTATCAGCTCTATAGTGTCGGCTCTATAGTATCATCTCTATAGTATCAGCTCTATAGTATCAGCTCTATAGTATCGGCTCTATACAATCAGCTCTATAGTATCGGCTCTATAGTATCGGCTCTATAGAATCGGCTCTATAGTATCAGCTCTATAATATCAGCTCTATTTTATCGGCTCTATAGTATCGGCTCTATAGTATCAGCTCTATAATATCAGCTCTATAGTATTATCTCTATAGTATCGGCTCTATAGTATCAGCTCTATACTATCTGCTCTATAGTATAGGCTCTACAGTATCGGCTCTCTATAGTATCGGCTCTATAGTATCAGCTCTATAGTATCACCTCTCTATAGTATCGGCTCTATAGTATCGGCTCTCTATAGTATCGGCTCTATAGTATCGGCTCTATAGTATCAGCTATATAGTATCAGCTCTATAGTATCGGCTCTATAGTATCAGCTCTATAGTATCAGCTCTATAATATCAGCTCTATAGTATTATCTCTATAGTATCAGCTCTATAGTATCGGCTCTATAGTATCAGCTCTATAGTATCAGCTCTATAGTATCAGCTCTATAGTATCGGCTCTATAGTATCATCTTTATAGTATCAGCTCTATAGTATCATCTCTATAGTATCAGCTCTATAATATCGGCTCTATAGTATCAACTCTATAGTATCAGCTATATAGTATCAGCTCTATAGTATCGGCTCTCTATAGTATCGGCTCTCTATAGTATCGGCTCTATAGTATCGGCTCTCTATAGTATCGGCTCTATAGAATCGGCTCTATAGGTACGGCTCTATAGTATCGGCTCTATAGTATCAGCTCTATAGTATCAGCTCTATAATATCAGCTCTATAGTATTATCTCTATAGTATCAGCTCTATAGTATCGGCTCTATAGTATCATCTGTATAGTATCAGCTCTTTAGTATCATCTCTATAGTATCAGCTCTATAATATCGGCTCTATAGTATCAACTCTATAGTATCAGCTATATAGTATCAGCTCTATAGTATCGGCTCTCTATAGTATCGGCTCTATAGTATCGGCTCTCTATAGTATCGGCTCTATAGTATCAGCTCTATAGTATCAGCTATATAGTATCAGCTCTATAGTATCGACTCTATAGTATCGGCTCTATAGTATCAGCTCTATACTATCTGCTCTATAGTATAGGCTCTACAGTATCGGCTCTCTATAGTATCGGCTCTATAGTATCAGCTCTATAGTATCAGCTATATGGTATCAGTTCTATAGTATCAGCTCTATAGTATCGGCTCTATAGTATTGGCTCTCTATAGTATCAGCTATATAGTATCGGCTCTATAGTATCACCTCTATAGTTTCGGCTCTATAGTATCATCTCTATAGAATCGGCTCTATAGTATCGGCTCTATAGTATTAGCTCTATAGTATCAGCTCTATAGTATCAGCTCTATAGTATCATCTGTATAGTATCGGCTCTATAGTATCATCTCTATACTATCGACTCTATAGTATCAGCTCTATAGTATTGGCTCTAGTGTCTGCCCTCTATTGGCTCTATATTATCTGCTCTATAGTATCAACTCTATAGTATCAGCTCTATAGTGTCAGCTCTATATCGGCTTTATAGTATTGGCTCTACAGTAATGGCATTCTCTCATGAGTATTAGTATGAGTACGAGTACGATTATGAGTACGAGTACGATTATGAGTATGAGTATGACTATGAGTATGAGTACGATTATGAGTACGAGTACGAGTACGAGTATGAGAATGAGTACAATTATGAGTTTGAGTTTGAGTACGAGTACGAGTACGATTATGAGTACGAGTACGATTATGAGTACGAGTACGAGTATGATTATGAGTATGAGTACGAATACGATTATGAGTACGAGTACGAGTACGAATATGAGTACGAGTATGAGAACGAGTATGAGTACGATTACAAGTACGAGTACGAGTATGATTATGAGTACGAGTACAATTACGAGTACGAGTACGATTATGAGTACGAGTACGAGTGTGAGTATGAGTAAGATTACAAGTACGAGTATGAGTACGATTACGAGTATGAGTACGATTACGAGTACGATTATGAGTACGAGTACCAGTATGAGTACGATTACAATTATGAGTACGAGTATGAGTACGATTACGAGTATGAGTACGATTACGAGTACGAGTATGAGTACGAGTATGAGTACGATTACGAGTACAATTACGAGTACGAGTATGATTATGAGTATGAGTACGAGTACAATTATGAGTACGAGTACGAGTACGAATATGAGTACGAGTACGAGAACGAGTATGAGTACGATTACAAGTACGAGTACAAGTATGATTATGAGTACGAGTTCAATTACGAGTACGAGTACGATTATGAGTACGAGTACGAGTATGAGTATGAGTACGATTACAAGTACGAGTATGAGTACGATTACGAGTATGAGTACGATTACGAGTACAAGTACGAGTATGAGTACGATTACGAGTACGATTATGAGTACGAGTATGATTATGAGTATATGACCTTAGTATCAAACCGACACCAGTATCGGGTTCTGTTCATCCCTAAATGTTTCAGATCAAACACATTTAAATATTGGACAAAGAGAACACAAACACTAAATTCAGTTTGTAAATAAATTAGTGCTGTCAGATTTAACGCGTTAATTAATTTGGAAGACATAATGCGTTAAAAAAAATTAACGAAATTAACGCAACTTGTGTTTGAAGCCAGGCGGAGCGCTTGTCAGCATCAGATTTCCTGCAGCTCCTAGACGCAGCCCGTGTCCTCCCTCCCACTCGCTCCTCAGATCTCATCAGGTCACTCTCTTCACCGGTCTCTACCCGGTAAACGAACTCAACTCTCCCTCCTTCCACCGTGAAAACCGAAAGTAATCGGCGGTGAAACTGGACGGTCTCTAGCCTTTAAGGTTTATTCCTGCTCCTTTCTCGCCGTACGGTCCGGTTCAGTTCAGCAGGGAGCGGGTGTTACGGCTCCAGTCCCGGTCTGACACCGAGGTCCGAGCGGACGGAGGTGTCAGTTCGGCTTGGTACGAACCCAGACCCTACCCCTATCTGAAAAGTAAAACCAGTACCGGACCGAGGCGATCCCATTCCCACACTAGTCTTTAAACAACAGAGACCTGAGTGACTCGGACCCCTCATTGAAAACAGACCGTGGGTCAGTTTGAACACTGCAAAAAATGATTCTCTCATAGTGTTTCCACATGTTGGACATCTTTTATTATTATTTTAAAACAACACCCTTCTGAAACTGTACATAAAATAAACATGTCAAGGCTGGGTGGTGCAGGAGTGTAAAGGACCCAAAAGCAGGATGGATAAACGGAGGAGAACGAGGCAGTGGTAAAATCTCAAAAAGGGATTTATTACAAAAAAGGGAGCAAAATACAAACTGAGGCAAAGACTGAAGGATTAACTCAAACTAAACTGAGAAAGCTAAAAGACTAAGGCTGAGGACAAACAGGACTAGGGCTGGGGGAGACAAAGCAGACGAACGAGCACAGAGACATGACACAGCAGGGCTTAAATACCAAAGGATCAATCAAGGGAGAACGAGAGGCAGGTGTGGACAATCACAAGACAAGACACCAGAAACACAGAGCACAGAGGGAAACTAAAAACAGAACCACCAAAACACAGACTGACTAAAGTAAACACAAAGACTGGACTAAAGCTAGAACACAAAAGACCTAAACTAAAGAGGATGACTAAAACACAGATGACCAGAACTAAGAACACAAAGGACTAAACTAAAGAGAGAAATCTAAAACAAGAACAAACCCAACAGCAGGGGGGGCTGGAGGCTAGAGCACGACAAAACAAATAGATTCATAAAGTACTGTCTTTAGGGTCTGTCCAGTTTTAGTCAGGATTTTTTGTTTTTCAACTGTTTTGAACTGAAATGCAATTTAAATGCATTTTTTCATCAATTATAATAGCTTTAAAAATGATTTTTAAAACATTTTGGCATATTTCTTGGATGGACATTGTAAACTGCATGTCATTTCTTTTTTCTGAAAAGAAGCGATTAATCGCGATTAATTTCTTTCAAATTTGCGTTCCCCTAACCCTAGTTACATTCAGTCCAATAAATCAGATTCAGATTCAAATGGAGAAACATTCCATCCAGTATGATCCAATTATAATCCCGTTTACCGGAATCAGAACCAGGAAATTAGCAGGTTTCCTGTTTGGGGTTTAATTCTGGGAGTTTCAGTTTCAGGCAGCAAAGTTCTCATTCGTGGTGTCAACGTGCGCTCGCTGCAGGTCTCTGATGTAACAGCAGCTCCCATCCTGCTGCTGAACAGATTAAAACCTGAGGATTAACATTCACACACACACATACACACTGACCACAGCTGACCTACATTTAACAAGAAAAACATACGCCTGTTTGTGTATTCATGTGTGTGTCTGCTTGTGTTAATGTGTGTCTGCATTAGGATTACCGTGCAGTTGTATTTGTTATGTCAGATATGAGTGTGATGTTAATCTGCAGCAAAGAAACACGCTACAATCCCAGAAAACACGCCAACATCTTTTTATAGCAGCTTCTGCAAACGCTGCTCCTCCCATCAGGTTACTTTGATTCGCCTGTGATGGGACGAGTTAGAACGACTGGAGGAAGGTTTTCTTTTGAGGACATTTTGAATTTTATGCCAGATGCATATTAAAGAATTAGGACAGCAGTGAGAAAAGGCTCAAACATCTCAGATGTAATTAGGTTAATTGTCAACAGACCAGTTTCATAACTGGTATAAAAACAGAATCCCAGCGAGGTTTCCAGAAATAACCATGGTTTAATCACTGTGGGTGTATCGCAATGGCAAATTACAAAGACTTCTCTCTTTTAATCATTTTTATTTCAGAATAGTATTAAATAGGTCATCTGGAAAGAAGGGAACACAAAAAACTGCAAGAATTTAAAGCAACACTAAGTCGTTTTTACACTTTAAGCTACAGCATTAAAGCGGCTCTCTGGAGCATTTTTCTCTGTCTCAAAGTTTTCTAAATGTTCTAAATGATATTTCAGGTCTAAACTATGATCTATGGGTTGAGTTCCACAACATCTGTCATTCTGATGAAGACCCTCCTTCCTCCTAGAGACCCCTTTCCATTATTTCTTGCCGCCGACATTTTTCAGCCAATGAAATTCAAATGTCTGCATTCTCTCAACATGCACGCGCATCGACCAAACCTGTACCAGTAGGGGGCGCTGTCGTACAGGACGCTCCGTGTGTTTCTCTGCCGTCTCAGCCGTTCACTGAGGACTCACAGCTCATTTCTACTAAAAACCTACCCATTCTCCAGCTAAAGATGGATTTATTTTTATTTTTAAACCTTTCACCTCACAGAATGGCAAGGCTTGACAGGGTTACGCGTTTATTTTGGTCAGAAAGTTCATCCAGGGCCGAGTCAAGTTCAGCTTCAGAGTCCAGCAGCAGCTCTCTGCTAACAGAGCTAATATCAGAAGCAGCAGGGACAGAGAGGGCTCNGGACTCAGGTTGGAGCTGTTAGTAGATTCTGGTCTGTGGACCTGAGGACTCAGGTTGGAGCTGTTAGTAGATTCTGGTCTGTGGACCTGAGGACTCAGGTTGGAGCTGTTAGTAGATTCTGGTCTGTGGACCTGAGGACTCAGGTTGGAGCTGTTAGTAGATTCTGGTCTGTGGACCTGAGGACTCAGGTTGGAGCTGTTAGTAGATTCTGGTCTGTGGACCTGAGGACTCAGGTTGGAGCTGTTAGTAGATTCTGGTCTGTGGACCTGAGGACTCAGGTTGGAGCTGTTAGTAGATTCTGGTCTGTGGACCTGAGGACTCAGGTTGGAGCTGTTAGTAGATTCTGGTCTGTGGACCTGAGGACTCGGGTTGGAGCGTAGGTCTTTATCAGGTCAGTAACATAAAGAGGAGCTTGACCATGTAGGGCCCTGAAAGTTAGAGTCAGGATTTTAAAATGAACTCTACATTTAACAGGTAACCAATCAGAGACCTCAGAATAGGAGTGATGTCATCTTTCCTGTTTGCTCCAGTGAGGAGCCTCGCTGCAGAGTTCTGGACCAGCTGAAGGCCATAAAGGGCTTTTTGGTTCAAACATGTGAAAAGTGTGTTACAGTCATCTAGACGGGAGGAGATCAAAGCATGAAGAACCATTTCCTGTTCAGGTTTTGACACCAACTTTCTCAGTTTGGAAATATTTCTCAGATGATAAAAACAGTTTCTGACCAGCTGTTTTGAGTGACCTTCAAGAGACATTGATTGGTCGAAAATAATACCCAGAATCCTCAGGTTTGACTTTACAGCAGAACTTAAATGTCCAATCTGTTGACTGATCAGAGGGACCGTCCTATCAGGGGCAACAATCAGACATTCAGTCTTTTCAGGGTTTAACTGAAGGAAGTGATTTTCTAAGGAACTGATATCTTTAAATGAATTGGTTAAAAACTCCAGAGCTGTTTACTTCTCTCAACTCATTTCCTCAAATAAAAACTCCAGAGTTCTGTTTGACACGACCAATCAGATAGTTTCACCTAAAACGCCCCAAATCCCTGTGTTCTCAAGGTCTGATTGGAACAACTTCCTTTCATTCTTTGAGAACAAAATTAGAAACATCAGGTCAGGTTTCTCACCCCCATCTGCTCCCTGTTCTCCCATCCACCCTCCTCCTTCCCATACCTGGTCCTTCTTCACACCTGGTCATTTTCAGGACATCTGTCTCATTCTGAAAAACATGAAGCCAACTCCAAGCCCAGTTGATATTCTCCAAACTCTTTGCTTCTTAAAGCTTTTGACCTAGTTGGCCCATGCATTGTTGATTTTATCAATCTATCCCTCCAAACCGGCTCTGTCCCCTCCATCTTTAAACACGCTGTTATTGAACCCATCCTTAAAAAACCCAGTCTGGACTCCTCTCAGCCAAATAACTACAGGCCCATTTCCAAACTGAGCTATATCTCTAAACTCTTAGAAAGAGTCGTGGCTGATCAGCTGGTCTCTTTTCTGGAACAATACAACATTTTTGATAAATTCCAATCTGGTTTCCGTAAAAAACATTCAACAGAAACAGCTTTACTCAAAGTATCCAGTGACATCATGATGGCAGCAGACTCCGGGGAGTTTACAGTCTTAGTTCTGTTGGACCTTTCTGTTGATCACAGCACCTTAATGAACAGACTCCGTGACTTGGTGGATCTCTGGACCTGGTCTAGACTGGTTCAGATCGTAGTCTCAGTGTCCATATAAACAACATCATGTCAGATACTACAGATCTGTTCTGTGGGGTACCCCAAGGCTCTGTTCTGGGTCCACTCCTGTTTTTACTATATCTCCATCCTCTTGGACAGATCATTAGTAGATGTCCCAATGTCTCCTACCACCTTTATGCAGATGACATTCAGCTGTACTGCTCCTTCAAGGACTCAGAGTTCTACAAACTGTCTGAACTACTGGAGTGTCTGTCAGCTACTAACTGGTTAGAAAATCACTTCCTTCAGTTAAACCCTGAAAAGACTGAATGTCTGATTGTTGCCCCTGATAGGACGGTCCCTCTGATCAGTCAACAGATTGGACATTTAAGTTCTGCTGTAAAGTCAAACCTGAGGATTCTGGGTGTTATTTTCGACCAATCAATGTCTCTTGAAGGTCACTCAAAACAGCTGGTCAGAAACTGTTTTTATCATCTGAGAAATATTTCCAAACTGAGAAAGTTGGTGTCAAAACCTGAACAGGAAATGGTTCTTCATGCTTTGATCTCCTCCCGTCTAGATGACTGTAACACACTTTTCACATGTTTGAACCAAAAAGCCCTTTATGGCCTTCAGCTGGTCCAGAACTCTGCAGCGAGGCTCCTCACTGGAGCAAACAGGAAAGATGACATCACTCCTATTCTGAGGTCTCTGATTGGTTACCTGTTAAATGTAGAGTTCATTTTAAAATCCTGACTCTAACTTTCAGGGCCCTACATGGTCAAGCTCCTCTTTATGTTACTGACCTGATAAAGACCTACGCTCCAACCCGAGTCCTCAGGTCCACAGACCAGAATCTACTAACAGCTCCAACCTGAGTCCTCAGGTCCACAGACCAGAATCTACTAACAGCTCCAACCTGAGTCCTCAGGTCCACAGACCAGAATCTACTAACAGCTCCAACCCGAGTCCTCAGGTCCACAGACCAGAATCTACTAACAGCTCCAACCNATTAAAGCGGCTCTCTGGAGCATTTTTCTCTGTCTCAAAGTTTTCTAAATGTTCTAAATGATATTTCAGGTCTAAACTATGATCTATGGGTTGAGTTCCACAACATCTGTCATTCTGATGAAGACCCTCCTTCCTCCTAGAGACCCCTTTCCATTATTTCTTGCCGCCGACATTTTTCAGCCAATGAAATTCAAATGTCTGCATTCTCTCAACATGCACGCGCATCGACCAAACCTGTACCAGTAGGGGGCGCTGTCGTACAGGACGCTCCGTGTGTTTCTCTGTTTGCGTCTCAGCCGTTCACTGAGGACTCACAGCTCATTTCTACTAAAAACCTACCCATTCTCCAGCTAAAGACGGGTTTATTTTTATTTTTAAACCTTTCACCTCACAGAATGGCAAGGCTTGACAGGGTTACGCGTTTATTTTGGTCAGAAAGTTCATCCAGGGCCGAGTCAAGTTCAGCTTCAGAGTCCAGCAGCAGCTCTCTGCTAACAGAGCTAATATCAGAAGCAGCAGGGACAGAGAGGGCTCATCAGACCCTCGTAGTGTTGTTGGAGTAAGATTGTGAACTGTGAGTGATTAAACCCTACACACTGAGCGGTACAGTTCATGCCTGCAACGTATATGCGCCGCGTGCACGCGACCGGACGCGCGTGTTGAGATGTTTTGAGGAGGAGCCTTTGGACGTTAGATTCAAAAACTGCTCTCTTGATGAAATCCTCCGGAGTGCCGCTTTAAAACGGATCTAATTGATTTTTGAGTTCGAAACTTGACCCTTTACTGTACACCCCTCTACTGGACAGTAAGTAAGTAAGTCAGTAAAGTTTATTTCTATAGCACCTTTCACAGAAAAAATCACAAAGTGCTTCACAGAAAACAGAATCAAACATGATAAAACAAATAAAATCAATAAAACAAACAAAATATCATTACAAATCAAAATCATTAAACAACAACAAGAGAACACAAAAAGAGTTATTTAAAAGCAGTTTTGAATAATTGGGTCTTCAACTGCTTTTTAAAGGAGTCCAGACTGTCTATACAGCGTAAAACTAAAGGAAGGTCATTCCAAAGTCGCGGTGCAACAGACTGGAAGGAGAGATCACCTGGACTTTAAATCTGGTCCTTGGAACTGTTAGTAGATTCTGGTCTGTGGACCTGAGGACTCGGGTTGGAGCTGTTAGTAGATTCTGGTCTGTGGACCTGAGGACTCAGGTTGGAGCTGTTAGTAGATTCTGGTCTGTGGACCTGAGGACTCAGGTTGGAGCTGTTAGTAGATTCTGGTCTGTGGACCTGAGGACTCGGGTTGGAGCGTAGGTCTTTATCAGGTCAGTAACATAAAGAGGAGCTTGACCATGTAGGGCCCTGAAAGTTAGAGTCAGGATTTTAAAATGAACTCTACATTTAACAGGTAACCA
>SSNR01000672.1:74300-86461 GCA_006937965.1 Callopanchax toddi | reverse complement strand
AATCTTCAAGCCCAGTTGATATTCTCCCAACCTCTTTGCTTCTTAAAGCTTTTGACCTAGTTGGCCCATGCATTGTTGATTTTATCAATCTATCCCTCCAAACCGGCTCCGTCCCCTCCATCTTTAAACACGCTGTTATTGAACCCATCCTTAAAAAACCCAGTCTGGACTCCTCTCAGCCAAATAACTACAGGCCCATTTCCAAACTGAGCTATATCTCTAAACTCTTAGAAAGAGTTGTGGCTGATCAGCTGGTCTCTTTTCTGGAACAACACAACATTTTTGATAAATTCCAATCTGGTTTCCGTAAAAAACATTCAACAGAAACAGCTTTACTCAAAGTATCCAGTGACATCATGATGGCAGCAGACTCCGGGGAGTTTACAGTCTTAGTTCTGTTGGACCTTTCTGTTGATCACAGCACCTTAATGAACAGACTCCGTGACTTGGTGGATCTCTGGACCTGGTCTAGACTGGTTCAGATCGTAGTCTCAGTGTCCATATAAACAACATCATGTCAGATACTACAGATCTGTTCTGTGGGGTACCCCAAGGCTCTGTTCTGGGTCCACTCCTGTTTTTACTATATCTCCATCCTCTTGGACAGATCATTAGTAGATGTCCCAATGTCTCCTACCACCTTTATGCAGATGACATTCAGCTGTACTGCTCCTTCAAGGACTCAGAGTTCTACAAACTGTCTGAACTACTGGAGTGTCTGTCAGCTACTAATATCACCTAAGCCTCAACATGTCCGCCTGGCTTTTTTTTTTTACTCTTTTAACTATAAATTTGTCAAAAAATGTCCTGTAAGCAAATGCTTTGGCTCTTTTTTCCATAACACTTGGAACTTTAAATATCTGACATTATTTTACTATATAATGTTGAATAAACCACTGTAAGAACTGTTTGAAATGAAGAAAAACCCAAAAGCAAAATTTGATTTTAGAGTTTTAGTGAAAATAAAATAGGGTATATACACAGAAACTACAGATTTTGCATCATAATTTTACAATTTTAACAGTTTAGAACATTTTCACCAATTTTTGTTTCCTTTTTCTCTTGCTAATACAAAAATACAGGCCAATAATTCAAAATATATTCAGGCGTTTTTTCCCTGCCTGCATTTCTCCTCATATGTCAGAGTCCTGATGGTTTATTGAGAGGGGTCTGGACACCAGGGCTTCTTTTTAGGATGAACCTTGGTTGTTCAGTGACTAAAGGATGATCAGACTCTGCCTCAGTCTTCCACCTGGAATGATGAGGTGAAGGGTTTTGGTCCCTGGCAGCATCACCAGAACCCCCAGCATCCCCACAGCCTCTCCCAGTCTGGACCAACTCTGAGTCTGCATCCACCTCTAGTTCTCCCTCAGGAGACCAGCTGCTCCTCAGAAGACTCTAAAAGTAGAGGATACATTGTCAGCAGGTCTCAAACCCACAGTATTTATCACAGAAAAGACATGTGAACTATGCAGGCATAGTTTGTAGTCAGAATGTGGTTTACTGCACTAAAAAGTGACATCAGTGCACAAAACAGGACATTTAGACATAAAAAGTACAAATGTATGTACTTTGTACTAATTTACTTACTTGGTACACAGTTTTAAAAATGTCAAAACATAATGAAAGTATCAAAACTCCATATTTTTTACATACCAGCTTCATTTATCCTTATATTCAATTCAAAACATTCAATCGGTCAAACCTTACCTTTTTCACTGGAAATCGCTGCTTCAGCTTCTGTTTTGAGCTCAAAACAATCCAGGAAACTCTGTGGTGGATGTATAACTTGGAAAGCTCTTCTTTTTGACAGAATTTGCTGTTTTTCTCCATTTTTGTCGCTGATTTCCTCCTCCTCAGCTGCAGCGTTCGTGTGTGTGAGACGGGGACAAAGGGGCTGATTTGCGGGCCTACCAACAGCGCGGAAGTGAAATTACCGTAATAACACTAATCTGACCTGAAAGCACAACTTCTCTTCTTTCTAAAACCGTTTGAATTTTTCAGATAGCGCAAACGATCGCGGAGTTACGGTAATGGAAAGAAGGCGTGTCAGAAACGTGTCGGCGGCGACACACTCGGTTTTAAAGGGTTTTAAGGTACAGTCGGTGAATTTCCATTCTTGTTGATTTCCAAAGCCTCTCAGCTTTACGGCATGTCCTTCTGAGATTATAAATATGTTCGTTCATCAGGGACTGTTCCTTCTATGAGATACCGCTGTTTGTTTAACTGGAGCTACTTTATCTAAGATAGTAGAACACTGCTGATTAAATGACTGGATGAAGGAGTTTGCATCTTCACCATGAACTAAGTTTCTATCAAACATTACAGAAAAACCATCAGCTGCTGACTGATTAATGATGAACTCAGTTTGTGAGGGACAGGATCAACGTCAGACTGAATCTTAAAGAAAACACAGCTGTGGTCACTCACATGAACCTCCTCAACATGTAGCTGATTGATGTTTAGACCCAGAGAGAAGACTAGATCCAAAGTGTGACCCATATTATGGGTTGGTCCTGATACATGCTGTACAAAGTTAAAAGAATCAGTGATGGATCAGAAATCAGCTGCTGTGTTACACTCAGGGTTATCAATGTGGAAGTTAAAGTCACCCAGAATTAAAACCTTTTCCAGCTTAATCATGGATGATAAGAAATCTGAACATTCAGAGAGAAAAGGGCCAGCTCGTCCAGGAGGTCGGTAAATTAAAACACAGTAAAATACTTCTTGTAACCCTACTTTGATGATCTGACATTCAAAAGTAGTGAAACAGCCACTGTTGATCAGACTACAGGCGTGTTTGTCCTTAAAGACCACAGCAGACCTCCACCACGGCGTGAGGGGCGTGGTGTGGTAAACACAGAGCAACCTGGAGGACAGATTTCATTAGAATGGACAAAGTTACCATCTTGTTCCCATGTTTCAACTAGAAAAAAGAAGTCTAGGCCCTGCTGGGTGAAAAGGTCATTTAAGATAAAAGATTTGTTAGAAATGGATCTGGCATTCAACAGGGCACACTGAACTGAAGGATGCAGGTCATTTTTCTTCTTAGTTACTTGGAGATGGACGGGTCGTAAGCACCTGTTGAGTTTCCGGGCTCTCTGATCAGAGTGATTAGGGCAGCGGGTTGATAAATGGACTGGAATAGGAAAATGTTCTGGTTTGAGAGCCGAGGAGGAAACTGTGGGGACAGAGACTCTGGGAAGAGACATAGATGATGGTTGAATATGTGGTGGACTGTAGGGGGCGACGGCGTTTGGAGTGGTGGTGAGACCGAAGGCTGCAGAAGGTGTAGATGACTCGGATGTAAACAGTCATGTCTGTGTAGAGGAGTCTATCCACCATAGATATACATCTATAGGACTGCACAGCGTACCTGATGTTAGCGCTCAGCATGCTGGGTGAACACCATCTCGCCTAAAAAAGGAAAAACGCTTCCAAAACAGATTAAAGTTGTGGATAGAGCCAATATTGAGGGACCTGCAGGCAGACTGAAGCCAGGTGTGGAGAGAGAGGAGACGGCTGAAACTTTCATCTCCACCAGAAACTGTGGGAATCGGGCCGGAGATGAAGACAGACATTCCACTGCTCTTCTGGATCTCCAGCAGCTGGTAGAAATGCTGTCATGTGACAACAGACTGCCGACGGGAGACATCGTTGGATCCAACATGAATGATCACTCTTCTGACTGAAGTCGGGACGGAGCACAGCAGACTCGGAAGTTTCTCCAGAATATCTTGAACGGTGGCCGATGGAAAACACTTTGTGATGACGTTGAAGAAGCGGACGTTCCTGATGATTGAGTCACCAACCAGCAGAGTGGTTGGGGAGAACAGTGGACGAGGCGAAGAGGGTTCTGGGTTTGTGATCCTGCGGGGCCGAGGAACTGGAGGGCTGGAGCTGGAGGGGCCCTGCTCCTGAGCCAGGGCAGGAGGTCCAGCGGAGTGTCGACGCACAGCTTCCTTCAGTGTTTTGCGTCGGGCAGTAGAAGTTGAGGTCCGGGGGTGGAGAGACTGTGGAGGCTGCTTCTTACGAACTACAGGCTCCAGACACACGGCTGCTGCTCCACCTGCTGCTCCTCTGTCCTCCTCACCTCCCTCCACAGGCTGTGGTGATTGAATGGNGAACTGTTAGTAGATTCTGGTCTGTGGACCTGAGGACTCAGGTTGGAACTGTTAGTAGATTCTGGTCTGTGGACCTGAGGACTCGGGTTGGAGCTGTTAGTAGATTCTGGTCTGTGGACCTGAGGACTCGGGTTGGAGCGTAGGTCTTTATCAGGTCAGTAACATAAAGAGGAGCTTGACCATGTAGGGCCCTGAAAGTTAGAGTCAGGATTTTAAAATGAACTCTACATTTAACAGGTAACCAATCAGAGACCTCAGAATAGGAGTGATGTCATCTTTCCTGTTTGCTCCAGTGAGGAGCCTCGCTGCAGAGTTCTGGACCAGCTGAAGGCCATAAAGGGCTTTTTGGTTCAAACATGTGAAAAGTGTGTTACAGTCATCTAGACGGGAGGAGATCAAAGCATGAAGAACCATTTCCTGTTCAGGTTTTGACACCAACTTTCTCAGTTTGGAAATATTTCTCAGATGATAAAAACAGTTTCTGACCAGCTGTTTTGAGTGACCTTCAAGAGACATTGATTGGTCGAAAATAACACCCAGAATCCTCAGGTTTGACTTTACAGCAGAACTTAAATGTCCAATCTGTTGACTGATCAGAGGGACCGTCCTATCAGGGGCAACAATCAGACATTCAGTCTTTTCAGGGTTTAACTGAAGGAAGTGATTTTCTAAGGAACTGATATCTTTAAATGAATTGGTTAAAAACTCCAGAGCTGTTTACTTCTCTCAACTCATTTCCTCAAATAAAAACTCCAGAGTTCTGTTTGACACGACCAATCAGATAGTTTCACCTAAAACGCCCCAAATCCCTGTGTTCTCAAGGTCTGATTGGAACAACTTCCTTTCATTCTTTGAGAACAAAATTAGAAACATCAGGTCAGGTTTCTCACCCCCATCTGCTCCCTGTTCTCCCATCCACCCTCCTCCTTCCCATACCTGGTCCTTCTTCACACCTGGTCATTTTCAGGACATCTGTCTCATTCTGAAAAACATGAAGCCAACTCCAAGCCCAGTTGATATTCTCCAAACTCTTTGCTTCTTAAAGCTTTTGACCTAGTTGGCCCATGCATTGTTGATTTTATCAATCTATCCCTCCAAACCGGCTCTGTCCCCTCCATCTTTAAACACGCTGTTATTGAACCCATCCTTAAAAAACCCAGTCTGGACTCCTCTCAGCCAAATAACTACAGGCCCATTTCCAAACTGAGCTATATCTCTAAACTCTTAGAAAGAGTCGTGGCTGATCAGCTGGTCTCTTTTCTGGAACAATACAACATTTTTGATAAATTCCAATCTGGTTTCCGTAAAAAACATTCAACAGAAACAGCTTTACTCAAAGTATCCAGTGACATCATGATGGCAGCAGACTCCGGGGAGTTTACAGTCTTAGTTCTGTTGGACCTTTCTGTTGATCACAGCACCTTAATGAACAGACTCCGTGACTTGGTGGATCTCTGGACCTGGTCTAGACTGGTTCAGATCGTAGTCTCAGTGTCCATATAAACAACATCATGTCAGATACTACAGATCTGTTCTGTGGGGTACCCCAAGGCTCTGTTCTGGGTCCACTCCTGTTTTTACTATATCTCCATCCTCTTGGACAGATCATTAGTAGATGTCCCAATGTCTCCTACCACCTTTATGCAGATGACATTCAGCTGTACTGCTCCTTCAAGGACTCAGAGTTCTACAAACTGTCTGAACTACTGGAGTGTCTGTCAGCTACTAACTGGTTAGAAAATCACTTCCTTCAGTTAAACCCTGAAAAGACTGAATGTCTGATTGTTGCCCCTGATAGGACGGTCCCTCTGATCAGTCAACAGATTGGACATTTAAGTTCTGCTGTAAAGTCAAACCTGAGGATTCTGGGTGTTATTTTCGACCAATCAATGTCTCTTGAAGGTCACTCAAAACAGCTGGTCAGAAACTGTTTTTATCATCTGAGAAATATTTCCAAACTGAGAAAGTTGGTGTCAAAACCTGAACAGGAAATGGTTCTTCATGCTTTGATCTCCTCCCGTCTAGATGACTGTAACACACTTTTCACATGTTTGAACCAAAAAGCCCTTTATGGCCTTCAGCTGGTCCAGAACTCTGCAGCGAGGCTCCTCACTGGAGCAAACAGGAAAGATGACATCACTCCTATTCTGAGGTCTCTGATTGGTTACCTGTTAAATGTAGAGTTCATTTTAAAATCCTGACTCTAACTTTCAGGGCCCTACATGGTCAAGCTCCTCTTTATGTTACTGACCTGATAAAGACCTACGCTCCAACCCGAGTCCTCAGGTCCACAGACCAGAATCTACTAACAGCTCCAACCTGAGTCCTCAGGTCCACAGACCAGAATCTACTAACAGCTCCAACCCGAGTCCTCAGGTCCACAGACCAGAATCTACTAACAGNAAGTTGTGGATAGAGCCAATATTGAGGGACCTGCAGGCAGACTGAAGCCAGGTGTGGAGAGAGAGGAGACGGCTGAAACTTTCATCTCCACCAGAAACTGTGGGAATCGGGCCGGAGATGAAGACAGACATTCCACTGCTCTTCTGGATCTCCAGCAGCTGGTAGAAATGCTGTCATGTGACAACAGACTGCCGACGGGAGACATCGTTGGATCCAACATGAATGATCACTCTTCTGACTGAAGTCGGGACGGAGCACAGCAGACTCGGAAGTTTCTCCAGAATATCTTGAACGGTGGCCGATGGAAAACACTTTGTGATGACGTTGAAGAAGCGGACGTTCCTGATGATTGAGTCACCAACCAGCAGAGTGGTTGGGGAGAACAGTGGACGAGGCGAAGAGGGTTCTGGGTTTGATCTTGGGTTTGTGATCCTGCGGGGCCGAGGAACTGGAGGGCTGGAGCTGGAGGGGCCCTGCTCCTGAGCCAGGGCCGGAGGTCCAGCGGAGTGTCGACGCACAGCTTCCTTCAGTGTTTTGCGTCGGGCAGTAGAAGTTGAGGTCCGGGGGTGGAGAGACTGTGGAGGCTGCTTCTTACGAACTACAGGCTCCAGACACACGGCTGCTGCTCCTCTGTCCTCCTCACCTCCCTCCACAGGCTGTGGTGATTGAATGGGAGGAAGGGGCTCAGAGATTGCAGCTGATTCTTCCTCAGCCAGTGCAGAGAAGCGGTTAGACAGGTTGAAGTCAGGTGGGGTGCTGGAAACAACAGGAGGGGACCTCTTTCGGCCTCGTACCACAACCTCTGACCAAGATGAAGTCGGTCTGGAGTGGGGCTGGATGTTGGCCGTGATAAGGGGTCCCAGGCAATAGTGTCCTGGAGCAGAGTGTCTCTGGATGTCTGTTCATGTTGATTAATAATCACTTTGGACAGTTTAGGGAAACGACTGGTAAGATCTGACAGCAGAAATTCTCTCCTTTCTAATTCATTTGACAGACGTCGAACATCTTCCTTAAGGTCAGCGATCTTTCTATGTGCTTTAAGGAGCATAGATTCATCATTGTGAGGAAGAAGAAGTGGTAGCAGCGACATGCAGATACCTTCAAGGCTACAGCTGCAGCAGAGCGTTCTCTGCCGGATCGGAGTTTAGTCTGTTAAAAGTCCTTTAAAGATCCAAAAAGTCCCAAAAATAATATAATCCAGTGTAATCCAACATCAGTGACAAAGGGGGGAGTTTTCCCCAAGAAATTAAGCCACAAAAGCCACAAAATTAGACCACAATAGAGAGCTGAAGAGGACACGTCTGCTCTCACTCTTATCTTATCTTATCGATACAGATACCGCACTGAACAGTTCTGAGGAGCGGGTAGGTCTCCTATGATGTCACTTCCTGCTTTACGACTAAAGTTACCAGGAGTAGCCACGGTCTGGGAGGAGTGATGGTTTCAGCGAGGGTTTCACAGTCTAACCAGTCTGACCACCAACCACCTGCTGAAGAATCAGACGTCCCATCATGTCAGACATTCTCTGACGGTTTTTTTCTACTTTAGTTTTTATGAGTGTGGTTTGACTTTGAACTAGTTTAATAGTGGTCAGAACTGATGCATCGACTGGGACCATTAGTTGATTATTTGTTGTCAACACACGTTTTAATGAATGTTTCTTTTTTCTGTTTTTAACAGTAAAAGCCTGGTTTTCATCCTAAACTTTAAATATGAATTTGTGTCACTTTGACGTTTCATTAGTTCTGTTTAGAAACAGAAAGCTGAGACTAATCAGCTCGAGAGCTCACACCTACACAAGAGGAAACACCGACAGATTTCTGTTTGGTTCTGTGAAAATACAATGTTTAAACCGTCTCTTAGGTTTGTTTCTGTGTAATGATGTTTATCACAAAGCAGCTGTTTGGCTCCATGAAAAAGAACAAAATCCACATTTCAACACCTCTGCTAATGTTGACAAAGGGTTTTCTTCACGCTGTCACTGGTGGGTTGATGGTCTGCTGGAGTTATGGCACCTTTAAATCTGAAAACGGTGAACGTTGAGGATGAGAAGTGATTTAATAATCACTTCAGGATGATTCAGGATGATCACAATCAGGATGATTTCTGCAGAGACGGAGCTTCTGAGCCAAACCATCAAACCCAGACAAACTAAATCCTGACAGCCTGAAAACAGGTTTGGGTCAAAGTCTGCAAATAAAGCACTCATCAGTGCAGAGCTAAACATAGAGCAACACGCATGAAACACGTCTGTAATTAAAGCAGTCGAGACAGAGCACGAGTTCAGGACATTCATTAAACATTGAACCGACTACAGCAGCTATCTAACCATTTTCACTGCTCATGTATTCATCCAGGGTTTTCTTCTGCTTTTTAAAGGTTGGGTTGTGGAGGTTCCAGATCCAGCAGGGAAACACAGACTTCCCTCCTGGATCCCGGACCAGAGGATATTAAACCCCCACAGTGAATTCTGGCTCTCCACCTAGTGGTCAGTGCCATAAAACTCCCAAGACTAAGAGGATCCAAGTGCAGCAGCTCTACTCTGAACTTCTCCCCAGATACTGGAGCCTCCTACGGCATCTCCAAGGAAGTGTTCCACCTTTTTCTGGTTCAGATCCGGCTTTAGAGGAGCTGACTCTCATCCAGGTGGTGGACCCCCCACACCCCCCCACCCCCACCCCCCAGTGCAAATGGAAGATCAAGGCTAAGGAAAAGCACACCTGTTCCTACGTTCTACCAGTCCACTAGGGTCGCCTAGCCTCCTCCACGGAGGACAAAGTGTAGCCCAGAGTTTTGTGACCACATGGTGGTGCAGTACCTGCCTCGCCCATCTAAAGTGGGGGCGCCATACAATGGACAAAGACCACCAGTCAAACCAGGAGGAGAAGAAGAAAAACAAGATGGAGTCTTGTTTTGGGTAAATACTGAGCGAGGAGACTTGTTATTTATATTTGTAAAAATAATCACTCATCACAAGGACAAAAGAACTGTCACATTTCTCACTTTTTCTTCTTCTTGTCCTTTGACTCAGCTCATCATCGCCTCCTATCAGGCTGTGGTGTAGCACCGCTGTGGCACATTGCCGCTCATAAATCAATGAACACGAGAGCGTATGCACGCAAACGGGTCGCCTACGTGCACAAGATAAATATGAAGAAGGCAGTTTCCAGCTTTAGAGGTTCCTAAACCAATGAGCTGTCCTGAGATCTGATCCATGAACTCCCAAACAGGACGAGCCAGAGGCAGCAGCTCACTTCGGTTACGGCCCTTAAAGGGATGTTTGGGTCATTTTGAAGTGGTAAGATCAGGAGAGACACTGATGCAGGTCGGTGAGAAATTAGCAGCTAACTTTCAGGTTTTCAAACAACTCTTGATCAAAAAAGCCACAGTGATGCTTTAGAACACTGTCTGTCTGTAAACCTCTAGAATATAGCATGAGACTGTTTAATTTGTTTCAGCCTAACAGGGGCGGGGTTAGGGTGTGGCTACTGGGCTCAAGCCCCGGATGTTTTATGATAAGACCCGAATCAGATTTTTACTTTTGATGGAGAGAAAAACTCTCTGCAGTACCGAAGTCAAACAGAGGGGGCAGCAGCTTCGTGAAGTAGCCTGCATACAACCTTCTTGACTCTCCAGAAGAAGAACCACCTCTGCATTCTGGTAAACAGGAGAAGGCTGATGTAACGTGATGACATCAGGATGATTTTAGACTAAAAGTAACGCGACAGAAGGACAACAACACCAGCTGATGAAACGTGAGGATTCAGGTTTGTGAATCTTATTAAAGTGTTGAATGTCTCTCTGCTGGTTTGATAAATGTAGCTTACTGTCAGTAAAGTTGTGATTCAAAGAGAGTGAATGGTTAGATAATATCATGTTTGTGGTGAGATGGGACGAATCCAGATGAGCTTGGATAAAAAATCATTAAAAACAGAGAGGCTGATGCTCTGGATACTAACAAGTGAAAAGAGTACAGTAATGTTATAATAGTAAAAAAAACTTTGTTAAACACGTATATATATGTATAAATAAATAATTATGGCCATCCTCAGATTTATTCACACCCTGTTATTAAAGAGATTAACAACAGCTGTCACTGAAATAATAAATCAAAAGTTCATAAAAGTCATGACTGTTTTCAAATGATGGAAATATATATATACGTATATATATATACGTATATATACGTATATATATATATACGTATATATACGTATATATATATACGTATATATATATTTCCATCATTTGAAAACAGTCATGACTTTTATGAACTTTTGATTTATTATTTCAGTGACAGCTGTTGTTAATCTCTTTAATAACAGGGTGTGAATAAATCTGAGGATGGCCATAATTATTTATTTATACATATATATACGTGTTTAACAAAGTTTTTTTTACTATTATAACATTACTGTACTCTTTTCACTTGTTAGTATCCAGAGCATCAGCCTCTCTGTTTTTAATGATTTTTTATCCAAGCTCATCTGGATTCGTCCCATCTCACCACAAACATGATATTATCTAACCATTCACTCTCTTTGAATCACAACTTTACTGACAGTAAGCTACATTTATCAAACCAGCAGAGAGACATTCAACACTTTAATAAGATTCACAAACCTGAATCCTCACGTTTCATCAGCTGGTGTTGTTGTCCTTCTGTCGCGTTACTTTTAGTCTAAAATCATCCTGATGTCATCACGTTACATCAGCCTTCTCCTGTTTACCAGAATGCAGAGGTGGTTCTTCTTCTGGAGAGTCAAGAAGGTTGTATGCAGGCTACTTCACGAAGCTGCTGCCCCCTCTGTTTGACTTCGGTACTGCAGAGAGTTTTTCTCTCCATCAAAAGTAAAAATC
This sequence comes from Callopanchax toddi, assembly GCA_006937965.1. NCBI lineage: Eukaryota > Metazoa > Chordata > Actinopteri > Cyprinodontiformes > Nothobranchiidae > Callopanchax > Callopanchax toddi. The sequence goes on along the minus strand of SSNR01000672.1, from coordinate 75,074 downwards.
TGATTCGGGTCTTATCATAAAACATCCGGGGCTTGAGCCCAGTAGCCACACCCTAACCCCGCCCCTGTTAGGCTGAAACAAATTAAACAGTCTCATGCTATATTCTAGAGGTTTACAGACAGACAGTGTTCTAAAGCATCACTGTGGCTTTTTTGATCAAGAGTTGTTTGAAAACCTGAAAGTTAGCTGCTAATTTCTCACCGACCTGCATCAGTGTCTCTCCTGATCTTACCACTTCAAAATGACCCAAACATCCCTTTAAGGGCCGTAACCGAAGTGAGCTGCTGCCTCTGGCTCGTCCTGTTTGGGAGTTCATGGATCAGATCTCAGGACAGCTCATTGGTTTAGGAACCTCTAAAGCTGGAAACTGCCTTCTTCATATTTATCTTGTGCACGTAGGCGACCCGTTTGCGTGCATACGCTCTCGTGTTCATTGATTTATGAGCGGCAATGTGCCACAGCGGTGCTACACCACAGCCTGATAGGAGGCGATGATGAGCTGAGTCAAAGGACAAGAAGAAGAAAAAGTGAGAAATGTGACAGTTCTTTTGTCCTTGTGATGAGTGATTATTTTTACAAATATAAATAACAAGTCTCCTCGCTCAGTATTTACCCAAAACAAGACTCCATCTTGTTTTTCTTCTTCTCCTCCTGGTTTGACTGGTGGTCTTTGTCCATTGTATGGCGCCCCCACTTTAGATGGGCGAGGCAGGTACTGCACCACCATGTGGTCACAAAACTCTGGGCTACACTTTGTCCTCCGTGGAGGAGGCT
>SSNR01000672.1:53780-74290 GCA_006937965.1 Callopanchax toddi | reverse complement strand
TGATGAGACCCATGAACTAATAAGTGTTGAACAGCCTGAGAGTCACCACCACCAGGAGGTTTCTGTAACTCCATCAGGATTCTGCTCCTGCTGTTCTGATTGGTCCAGGAGATTTGATTAGTTTTTTAATGTCTTTAAAAATGTGTTTTCTCTCCATTTCAACCACAAATCAAAAGCAATGTTTTATGTCACTAAATTATAATTCAGTAAATGTCTATTTACTTTTGTCAGTTTCTAGTTATTTGAGTTTCTTTAATAGAAGGTGTGAGGACATCTGAGGACATCTTAATGTCCCAGAGATTATTTCTTTACACAGTTCTGTAAACAAGCTGACAATATAATAAACTCAACAGGACAAAAGTGTAAAGATTCTGTCTTGATTAAAGATAACATGACGCCTCAGATCATCACTGATGTAGTCCAGGACTCACTGAACCCTCCTGCTGTCTTCAGGGGGACAGATTGTCCCCAAGAGACTAGAAAACTTCATGGGCCCCAAAATAAGGACAGTGTGAGGGTTAAATGTGTGTGTGTGTGTGTTGACAGTCTATTTTTTAACACAGGTCAGGTGCTGTTCACACCCCCCTGTCCTCTATAGGAGCTACAGGTCTGCTGTAATATTCTGTCTGTGAGGTCTGAGGACTTTGTTGTTGTCACACAGAGGAGACAGCAGAGCCACAATGACAGCAGGTGGATTGTCAAGTACTGATTAGGGACAAAAGACAGTGTCCATCAGCAGGAGTGTCTCCCCAGTCCCCCTTCAGCAGTCTGGATGTGAGGTCTATTCCCTGAACCTGGTCTGACTGGGTGATGTTGTAGACAGCTGTTCATATAGTTGATTGGTGGTTTTTGCTTCATTAAACCATATTAAGCGTACTCCAGTGCTTTAAGGTGGTAAGAATGTGACAGTTGAAGTGTCTTGTAAATGTCTCTCATTGTACAGCGCTTTTCTAAGTCAGTGGACTACAAAGCTCTTTACATCAGTCAGTCAGTCACTGCTGATGGAGCTACAGAGGCGAGGCGCCACCAGCCCTCTGACCACCACCACCAGCAGGCGATGAGGGTAAAGTGTCTTGCCCAAGGACACATTGACAAAGTAACCCAGCTGGAGCGGGGATTTGATCCTGCAACCCTCCAGTTTCAAGTCCCAACACCCTACCACTGAGCTACTGCCTCCGAGTGCTGTATCCTTTGCACATTAAAAATCCATCAGACTTCTGGGCTAAGCCCCGGATCGTCTCCAAGTGTAAATCCGCCCTCAGCCGAACATCAGAATTCCTGAGCTGTCTGTGCTGCAGCACGAACAACGTGAACTAAACACGCTAACTCGTAGAGTCGGAGCAACAGGTCATGCTAATGCATCAGGGTGACTCGTCTCACCTGGTCTGACTTGTTCTGGTCTGAGGACTACAGGACTTCCTGTTTCTAGAGACCCCGCCCACTCTGAGTGATGTCACCAGTGGGTGTGGGTTTTACTGTAGATGAATAACGACGCAAACATCCCTCCAGCAGAATTCATGATTGTAACTAAAGAACCAAACTTCACATCAAGTATCTGAAACCTTTACCTCATTGTGTTTAGAGCTAAGTTACAGACATGTTCCTGCATTTAGGTGAAATTATCGACGGTATTGTTTTGACTGGCTGAGCTGCAGAGATTGAATCAGCTGCATTCATTAGGTCTGATGGTTTCCTGAAGGAGCGTCTTACCGCCACGGCCTCCAGGATCTGTTTGATGACATGAGCTGCGTCTCTCTCACTGTAGTAACCTCGCTCCACGATCCTGGAAACAAGAGCACGGTCAGAGAGAGTAGGACAAAACCACAAGACTTTCAGAGCAGGTTTTGGTTTTTTTTACAAAGTCTGTGAGTGAATTTGTTTCTGCCACTAAACCAAAATGAAACAAGACCAACATTCGTCACTAAGTATCACAGCTTCCACAAATAACTCAGCCGCCAAATCTGCAGAAACACCTTTTAGCTAATCGTCACTTTTTGTCACTGAATTAAAAACTGAAACTGCAGACAAACTTTATCTAAACAGAACTTCTGCAGCTCAGCTCATCAGTGTAACAACAAATCCTTCAACTAAAGATTATTTCTGACAATAAACCATGAAAACACCTCCAAACGAACATGACAGTTTCTGCAACTAAACCAAACATGTGCTACAGAAACAGCTAAACTATTTCTGCAACTAAATGAACCACTGAAGCTGCAGAAACACCTCCACATAAAGCAAATCACCCAGTGCAACAAACCAGTTGGCAGCTAAACCACAAACACCAGCAACCATTTCAACTTCTGCAAATGCAAAAGTCAGGTTTGGGAACTAAACCAGCCTGTGCATCAAAACCTGCCACTAAACCATTTACTGTAACTTCAAATCACATGACCCTAAACACGCCAACGACCCAGTGGGTTCTTACCGGTCAAACAGCTCTCCTCCGGTCACCAGCTCCAGCACCAGCGCGATGTCTGTGTCCGTCTCAAAGATCTCCTTCAGTTGGATCTGAGACAAAAACAACACATCAGTCTGTCTGACTATGAATTAGATTTCTGTAATAATAATGTACCATATAGCTTTCATAGAAGATATAAGACATCATGTTAAGTTCATTATACCGGGGTGTCAGGGCCTCTGGTATGGGTTCTGTGGTCCCTGTCTGACCAAAGCAGGACCTGTGTCCACATTCTCGGCACCAGGCCGGACTGGTTCCTGGTGCAGGCCCAGGCTGTAGGCTGGAGTCATGGTGAGCCTCAGGATCTCTACTGTGCTCTTTGCAGATGATGCGGTTCTGTTCTGGCTGGGATGAGTCAGCTCCTCTACACCTGGTGCTCGACTGGAAAAAGGAGCAATGCTCTCTCTCCAGGTAGGAATGAGATCTGCTTCAAGTGGAGGAGTTCAAGCTCAAAATCAAGCTGCTGCTCCTCCACATCGACAGGAGTCTGCTGAGGTGCTTCAGGCAGAAGATCAGGATGCCTCCTGGTCGCCTCCCTCTGGAGGTTTTCCAGGCACTGGGAGGAGACTCCCAGGAAGACTTACTGGAGGGACAGAGTCCACTCAGGAAGACTTACTGGAGGGACAGAGTCCACTCAGGAAGACTTACTGGAGGGACAGAGTCCACTCAGGAAGACTTACTGGAGGGACAGAGTCCACTCAGGAAGACTTACTGGAGGGACAGAGTCCACTCTGGTCTGGTAACGCCTTAGGATCCCCCAGAAGGAGCTGAGGAGATCTGGGCTTCCCTCCTGGACCTGTTACCTCTGTGATTGAACCTCTGATGGATAGATGGACGGACGGATGTTTTCTAGTAAATTATCCCAACAACCCACCAAAAGATCATCAGATCCATTAAACTAAAAGGATTCAGCAAACAGATGATGAAGTCACGTTGGTCATTCGTGAAGGGAAGATGCTTCTTCTACCTCTGACATGTTTGAATGGATTTGTCGGTCTTTGGCTCTGACTGTGACTCACTAACGACGTGAAGCAAAATGATCGAACTGTTGCTGCAGGAACCAGAAATAACTCCTCACACTTCACAGCTCGACACCTTAGCAACAATCCAGAGCAAACCTCATCGACTCCTCTCTAACCGACCATATGGTGGTTGATTCTCTGAAACACACATCTTACTAAAGCTGATTATTTCCACCCTGGAGCTGCAGCGCCTTGATGAAGCTCATTGTCACTGGTAGAAAGGAGCCAAACTGGGAGCTCACTTCATGTTTCACCCTTTCTTTTGCTAATAGGGTAGAAAGTGTGTTCACTGTGTTTTCAGGTATTTTGACTTTGTTTTGGTAGAAATGCAGATGAGCTGAAGAGAAACCGCTGTAATCCAGCTGAATGTTCACTCCTAATAAAACAAAGTGATCGTCCAGAGAGGAGTTTGGACTACATGAACTGTACTGGTGAATAAACGCTGTGAGGAAAACCACTAGATGATGAGTTTGTTGTTCAGTTTGAATCTTCTCACTGAATTATTTCACTCTTATCACTGTTTAGATTCTCACTAGAGATGGGCTGGAAACCTGATGAATGAGGTTTAGATTTAAAGAGAATTCACTCTCAGTGAATGAGATTTCCTGAAAGACTTGAGACATGAACAGTATCTAGGACTTCTGACTCGTATGACTTGATTAAAAACCTAAATGTAGCCTCCTCTAACCCGAGTAGTACTCATGGCTAGAACACTATAGTAACAGTTAGTAAACCTTTATTTTTCATCAGACATTTGTTTAGTTTATGCTGATTCATCTTGTACATTCAAACATCGTTTAGGGGAAACGAAACAGCTTTTATTTTTAAGAATACTGGATGCACCTCACCAGCTAGCTTCTCACTTCCTGTCTGGCTAACGTAACCTCTTTAACTTGATGAAAATCCGCTTGCAGCGTCTGGGAAAAATAGACTTGTTGCAGAAAGTGAATTTAGCTTTTTTGTGTTGTGGAGTAGCCTTTAGCTGCAATCTGCTGCAGCAGGGTTCCTATGTGACTCCAGTCAGAGGACTGCTTCCTGTTTCTAGAGACTCCATCCACTTTGAGTGATGTCACCAGTGGGTGTGGCCCTAACTGTTGATAACTACCCAAACATCCCTTAAGATGTGACTCTAGTTCTGACACATGACATGCCAGGTAACTCTCTAAATGGATATGACTAATAACTGGCTCCTATAAGTGTGTCAAAAGGATCAACCCAAACACACAAAATAGACCCAAATAAAGCCACTAAAAAGAACATTTCAGAAGCAAAAGTGTGAAATTCTAAAGTCACTCAAAACGCTCCCTTCAAAATAAAAGCCTAACTGCTCTGAGTAATGCAGAATTAAAGGGATACTCCACCGCCAAGTTATTTTTTGTCTACTGTCATATTCCTCAGAGTTAGATCAGTGGGCAAAAACTGTCTGTAAACAGCCCAGCTGTTCTCCTGATCCAGTAGTACTACTTTAGCTTTAGCTTAGCTCAAACACTGTAAGTGAATAGTACCAGATAGCATTTTCAGAAAAAACGTCCATAAAACTCACTAAATGGTGATGATAATTCAGCCTAGTGACCTCAGTAAACATATCGACTGCAAGGGAAAATAAAAAATAACACGAAGGAATGACATGTACTATTTTTAACTCGAGACTACTTTATGACAAAGACCAGCTGTAACTCTCCGCTGAACGGCGCAGCTCTGGTGAACAGCGCAAGTTTGTTATTGATTTTATTTGTTTTTTATCATGTTTGATTCTGTTTTCTGTGAAGCACTTTGTGATTTTTTTCTGTGAAAGGTGGTATAGAAATAAACTTTACTTACTTACTTACTAAGGACATGACGCACGGCCCCAAAGACACCTACTTCAGTGAGTTTTATGGACATTTTTTGGCAATGCTATCTGCAGGCCCGGATTAATGCACAGGCTAGGTATGGCTGAAGCCTAGCGGCCCCGTGTGTCTGGGGGCCCCCATTGGTCAGCAGGGTTTTTCAAATTTGCATAGCAGCCGCCTCCAGCTGATTTCACTCTGCCCGCAGCTGTTGTGGATGTTATGCAGTTGCAGCAAACAGGTAAATATTGTTTTGGGTTTTTTGTATCCAGTAGTGTTGTCAAAAAAATCCAGTTCTTCTGGATGGAGGTGGAGCGGGTCCACCTAGCTGATCGTTTTTCGTCAATTTCGGTCATTTGACAGATTAAAATCACACACGTGTGTGTGTGTGTGTGTGTGTGTGTGTGTGTGTGTGTGTGTGTGTGTGTGTGTGTGTGTGTGTGTGCGTGCGCGCCATCAGACCGCGCTGTATTGGCGAGTGGCAGCAGCCTGTCAGAGGGACTCCTCCTGCATAAATGCGCAGCGCTCCAGGATTCTGGACGTGGAACGCCACGTCCAGAATCCTGGAGCTCAGCGGTTCAGAGAACAAGAACTCCCAGAGCGTTGAACCAAGTTGGTTTATTCTCTAGATCAGTCTGGATTTATGAACTGAACTGGACCTGGTGTGCAGATCAACTGAGCTGAACCATCAGAACCACGATCTTCTGTTCTGCAGCTTCATTAAACATCAGGTTCTCCAAACTGCAGTGAAGGAGGAAAGGTCAAGGAACGATTCCAATATTTTTTTAAAAGAAATGAAATAATGCTGCCGAAAATGTCATCATTATAATTTCTAAATTAATAAGTGACCGGTAAAAATAGATTATGACCGATTTTTTTTTTTTACCATCAGTCAAAATGGTCAGGATGGTACCACCTCTGCCTCTATTTGAGCAGGAAACACCCTGAAATATATGATTTATTTAAATTTACATGCAAGAATATTCTTAAACTGTATTGGTCCACAAAATCATAAGCAACACTGATTGAGTAACCAAATAAATAAATAATAATCATATATATATATATATATATATATATATATATATATATATATATATATATATATATATATATATATATTGTGTGTGTGTGTGTGTGTGTATATACACACACACACACACACACAAGCGATTGGAACAATCGGTAGTGGTCTAAGTTTCGGGTCACAGACTAGGGGGCCCCTGAACAAGTGTAGCCTAGGGGCCCCAGTGCACCCTAATCCTCCCCTGGCTATCTGGTACCATTCACTTAGTGTTTGATGCTAAGCTAAAGCTAAAGGAGTACTGCCGTATCAGGAAAACAGCTGGGCTGCTTACAGATAGTTTTTGCCCACTGATCTAACTCTGAGGAATATGGCAATAGACAAAAAATAACTTGGCGGTGGAGTATCCCTTTAAGTGAGAACAAAAAAGGTTTGTCAAAGAAATCAGATATGAGTTGTTAAGAAGTAAACATAAGTATTTTGTGTATAAATATAAATATTTACTTATGAATTAGTTAAGTTTGTTTTTACAAATGATTTTTGGAATTTATTTTTTTGCTTTTGAATTTCACACATTTGCTTCTAAAATCTTGGTAGCTTTTCTTAAGTCTATTTTTTGGGTCTAGGTTTTTTTGTTCAGGTCTATTTTTGGGGGTCTTTTTTTGTCTAATTTTTTAGTCTTTTTTGAGTCAATTTGTTTGGGTCTATTTTTTTTGTCTTTTTTGGGGGGGGGTCAAATTTTTAGGATTATTTTTGGGGTCTATTTTTTAGGTCTATTTCTTTGGGTCTATTCTTTTGGGTCTATTTTTTTGGGTCTATTTTTTGGGTCAATTTATTTAGGTCTACTTTTTAGTCTATTTTTTAGGTCAATTTTTTTGGGTCAATTTTTTCAGGTCTTTTTTTTGGGTCAATTTCTTTTGGTCTATTTTTTGAGTCAATTTTTTAGGTCTACATTTGGTCAATTTTTTTTTTGGGTCAATTTTTTGGGGTCTATTTTTTCAGGTCTATTTTTTGGAGTATATGTTTTTGGGTCTATCTTTAGGTCCATTTATTAGGTCTATTTCTTTGGGTCTATTTTTTGGGGTCAATTTATTTGGTGTCTATTTTTTAGTTCTATTTTTTAGGTCTATTTCTTTGGGTCTATTTTTTTGGGTAAATTTATTTAGGTCTATATCTTTTTAGTATATTTTTAGTATGTTTAGTCTATTTTTTGGGTCTATTTTTTTAGGTCTATTTTTTGGGGGTCTGTTTTTTAGGTCTATTTCTTTGGGTGTATTTTTTGGGTCTATTTTTTGGGTCAATTTATTTAGGTCTATTTTTTTAGTCTATTTTTAGGTCTATTATTTGGGTCAATTTTTTCAGGTCTTTTTTTGGGTCAATTTATTTTGGTCTATTTTTTGAGTATATTTTTTAGGTCTATTTTTTGGGTCAATTTATTTTGGTCAATTTTTTTAGTGTATTTTTTAGGTCTACTTTTGGTCAATTTTTTGGGTCAAATTTTTCAGGTCTATTTTTGTGAGTCTACGTTTTTGGGTCTATTTTTCAGGTCTTTTTTGTCAATTTTTTGTCTTTTTTTGTCTATTTTTTCAGGTCTATTTTATGGGTCTATTTTTTCAGGTCTTTTTTGTCTTTTTTAAGTCTATTTGTTCAGGTCTATTTGTTCAGGTCTATTTTTTGGTCTATTTTTTAGTCTATTTTTGAGTCTATTTTTAGGTCTATTTTTTAGGTCTATTTTTTCAGGTCTATTTTTTCAGGTCTATTTTTTGGTCCTTTTTTTGTCTATTTTTTTATCAGGTCTATTTTTTTGTCTATTTTTGAGTCTTTTTTTAGGTCTATTTTTTCAGGTCTATTTTTAAGTCTATTTTTGAGTCTACATTTTTAGGTCTATTTTTTCAGGTCTATTTTTCAGGTCAATTTTTACAGGTCTTTTTTGTCTTTTTTTAGTCTATTTTGTAGGTCTATTTGTTCAGGTCTATTTTTTGGTCTATTTTTGAGTCTATTTTTTCAGGTCTATTTATGTGGTCTATTTTTTGGGTCTATTTTTTTCAGGTCTATTTTTATTTTGTCTATTTTTAGGTCTATTTTTAGTTCTATTTTTGAGTCTATTTTTTAGGTCTATTTTTGAGTCTATTTGTTAGGTCTATTTTTGGTCTATTTTTGAGTCTATTTTTTAGGTCTATTTTTTGTCTATTTTTTCAGGTCTATTTCTTTGGTCTATTTTTGAGTCTATTTATTACGTCTATTTTTTCAGGTCTATTTTTTAGGTCTATTTTTTAGGTCTTTTTTGAGTCTATTTTTAGGTCTATTTTTTCAGGTCTATTTCTCAGGTCTTTTTTTTCAGGTCTATTTTTTGTCTTTTTTTGTCTATTTTTTGTCTTTTTTTGTCTATTTTTTTTGTCTATTTTTGAGTCTACTTTTTTAGGTCTATTTTTTCAGGTCTATTTGTTCAGGTCTATTTTTTTGTCTTTTTTGTCTATTTTTTCAGGTCTATTTTTTGGTCTATTTTACGGGTCTATTTTTTCAGGTCTACTTTTTAGGTCTTTTTTTAGTCTATTTTTAGGTCTATTTTTTTAGGTCTATTTTTTAGGTCTATTTGTTCAGGTCTATTTTTTGGTCTATTTTTGAGTCTATTTTTTAGGTCTATTTTTTCAGGTCTATTTTAGGTCTATTTTTTGTCTTTTTTTGTCTATTTTTCCAGGTCTATTTTTTTGGTATTTTTTTTAAGTCTATTTTTTAGGTCTATTTTTGAGTCTATTATTTTTAGGTCTATTTTTTCAGGTCTATTTTTCAGGTCTATTTTTTCAGGTCTATTTTTCAGGTATATTTTTCAGGTCTATTTTTCAGGTCTATTTTTTAGGTCTATTTTTGTCCTTTTTTTTTCTATTTTTTGCCTATTTTTGAGTCTATTTTTTAGGTATATTTTTCAGGTCTATTTTTTCAGGTCTATTTTTGAGTCTATTTTTTAGGTCTATTTTTTCAGGTCTATTTTTTCAGGTCTATTTTTTAGATCTATTTTTTAGGTCTATTTTTTCAAGTCTATTTTTTGGTCTATTGTTTTGGTCTATTTTTTCAGGTCTATTGTTTTGGTCTATTTTTTCAAGTCTATTTTTTGGTCTATTGTTTTGGTCTATTTTTTCAGCTCTATTTTTTGTCTTTTTTTGTCTATTTTTTGTCTTTTTTGGTCTATTTTTTGGTCTATTTTTGAGTCTACTTTTTTAGGTCTATTTTTTCAGGTCTATTTTTCAGGTCTATTTTTTCAGGTCTTTTTTTTGTCTTTTTTAGTCTTTTTTGTAGGTCTATTTGTTCAGGTCTATTTTTTTGTCTTTTTTTCAGGTCTATTTTTGAGTCTATTTTTTCAGGTCTACTTTTTTAGGTCTATTTTTGAGTCTACTATTTTTAGGTCTATTTTTTCAGGTCTATTTTTCAGGTCTATTTTTTCAGGTCTATTTTTCAGGTATATTTTTCAGGTCTATTTTTCAGGTCTATTTTTTAGGTCTATTTTTGTCCTTTTTTTGTCTATTTTTTGCCTATTTTTGAGTCTATTTTTTAGGTATATTTTTTCAGGTCTATTTTTTCAGGTCTATTTTTGAGTCTATTTTTTTAGGTCTTTTTTTTGTCTTTTTTTGGTATTTTTTTAAAGTCTATTTTTTAGGTCTATTTTTTCAGGTCTTTTTTTCAGGTCTATTTTTGAGTCTATTTTTTCAGGTCTACTTTTTTAGGTCTATTTTTGAGTCTACTATTTTTAGGTCTATTTTTTCAGGTCTATTTTTCAGGTCTATTTTTTCAGGTCTATTTTTCAGGTATATTTTTCAGGTCTATTTTTCAGGTCTATTTTTTAGGTCTATTTTTGTCCTTTTTTTGTCTATTTTTTGCCTATTTTTGAGTCTATTTTTTAGGTATATTTTTTCAGGTCTATTTTTTCAGGTCTATTTTTGAGTCTATTTTTTTAGGTCTATTTTTTTGGTATTTTTTTAAAGTCTATTTTTTAGGTCTATTTTTTCAGGTCTTTTTTTCAGGTCTATTTTTGAGTCTATTTTTTCAGGTCTACTTTTTTAGGTCTATTTTTGAGTCTACTATATTTAGGTCTATTTTTTCAGGTCTATTTTTCAGGTCTATTTTTTCAGGTCTATTTTTCAGGTATATTTTTCAGGTCTATTTTTCAGGTCTATTTTTTAGGTCTATTTTTGTCCTTTTTTTGTCTATTTTTTGCCTATTTTTGAGTCTATTTTTTAGGTATATTTTTTCAGGTCTATTTTTTCAGGTCTATTTTTGAGTCTATTTTTTTAGGTCTATTTTTTGTCTATTTTTTCAGGTCAATTTTTTGGTCTATTTTTGAGTCTATTTTTATGTCTATTTTTTCAGGTCTATTTTTCAGGTCTATTTTTTCAGGTCTATTTTTCAGGTATATTTTTCAGGTTTTTTTTAGGTCTATTTTTTGTCTTTTTTTGTCTATTTTTTCAGGTCTATTTTTTTGGTATTTTTTTTAAGTCTATTTTTTAGGTCTATTTTTTCAGGTCTTTTTTTCAGGTCTATTTTTGAGTCTATTTTTTCAGGTCTACTTTTTTAGGTCTATTTTTGAGTCTACTATTTTTAGGTCTATTTTTTCAGGTCTATTTTTCAGGTCTATTTTTTCAGGTCTATTTTTCAGGTATATTTTTCAGGTCTATTTTTCAGGTCTATTTTTTAGGTCTATTTTTGTCCTTTTTTTGTCTATTTTTTGCCTATTTTTGAGTCTATTTTTTAGGTATATTTTTTCAGGTCTATTTTTTCAGGTCTATTTTTGAGTCTATTTTTTTAGGTCTATTTTTTGTCTATTTTTTCAGGTCAATTTTTTGGTCTATTTTTGAGTCTATTTATTACGTCTATTTTTTCAGGTCTATTTTTTAGGTCTATTTTTTCTGGTCTATTTTTTTTGTCTATTTTTTCAGGTCTATTTTTTGTCTTTTTTTGTCTTTTTTTTGTCTATTTTTGAGTCTTTTTTAGGTCTATTTTTGCAGGTGTATTTTTAGGTCTATTTTTTAGGTCAATTTTTTCAGGTCTATTTTTTCAGGTCTATTTTTCAGGTCTATTTTTAGGTCTATTTTTTTCAGGTCTATTTTTCAGGTCTATTTTTTAAGGTCTATTTTTGAGTCTATTTTTAGGTCTATTTTTTCAGGTCTATTTCTCAGGTCTTTTTTTCAGGTCTATTTTTTGTCTTTTTTGTCTATTTTTTGTCTTTTTTTGTCTATTTTTTTTTGTCTATTTTTGAGTCTACTTTTTTAGGTCTATTTTTTCAGGTCTATTTGTTCAGGTCTATTTTTTTGTCTTTTTTGTCTATTTTTTCAGGTCTATTTTTTGGTCTATTTTACGGGTCTATTTTTTCAGGTCTACTTTTTAGGTCTTTTTTTAGTCTATTTTTAGGTCTATTTTTTTAGGTCTATTTTTTAGGTCTATTTGTTCAGGTCTATTTTTTGGTCTATTTTTGAGTCTATTTTTTAGGTCTATTTTTTCAGGTCTATTTTTTCAGGTCTATTTTTTAGATCTATTTTTTAGGTCTATTTTTTCAAGTCTATTTTTTGGTCTATTGTTTTGGTCTATTTTTTCAGGTCTATTGTTTTGGTCTATTTTTTCAAGTCTATTTTTTGGTCTATTGTTTTGGTCTATTTTTTCAGGTCTATTTTTTGTCTTTTTTTGTCTATTTTTTGTCTTTTTTGGTCTATTTTTTGGTCTATTTTTGAGTCTACTTTTTTAGGTCTATTTTTTCAGGTCTATTTTTCAGGTCTATTTTTTCAGGTCTTTTTTTTGTCTTTTTTAGTCTTTTTTGTAGGTCTATTTGTTCAGGTCTATTTTTTTGTCTTTTTTTGTCTATTTTTTCAGGTCTATTTTTTGGTCTATTTTACGGGTCTATTTTTTCAGGTCTACTTTTTAGGTCTTTTTTTTTAGTCTATTTTTAGGTCTATTTTTTAGGTCTATTTTTTAGGTCTAGTTGTTCAGGTCTATTTTTTGGTCTATTTTTGAGTCTATTTTTAGGTCTATTTTTTCAGGTCTATTTTAGGTCTATTTTTTGTCTTTTTTTGTCTATTTTTCCAGGTCTATTTTTTTGGTATTTTTTTTAAGTCTATTTTTTAGGTCTATTTTATCAGGTCTTTTTTTTCAGGTCTATTTTTGAGTCTATTTTTTAGGTCTATTTTTGAGTCTACTATTTTTAGGTCTATTTTTTCAGGTCTATTTTTCAGGTCTATTTTTTCAGGTCTATTTTTCAGGTATATTTTTCAGGTCTATTTTTCAGGTCTATTTTTTAGGTCTATTTTTGTCCTTTTTTTGTCTATTTTTTGCCTATTTTTGAGTCTATTTTTTAGGTATATTTTTTCAGGTCTGTGTTTTCAGGTCTATTTTTGAGTCTATTTTTTTTAGGTCTATTTTTTGTCTATTTTTTCAGGTCAATTTTTTTGGTCTATTTTTGAGTCTATTTATTACGTCTATTTTTTCAGGTCTATTTTTTAGGTCAATTTTTACTGGTCTATTTTTTTGTCTTTTTTTGTCTATTTTTTCAGGTCTATTTTTTTTGTCTTTTTTTTGTCTATTTTTTGGTCTATTTTTGAGTCTTTTTTAGGTCTATTTTTTCAGGTGTATTTTTAGGTCTATTTTTTAGGTCAATTTTTTCAGGTCTATTTTTTCAGGTCTATTTTTCAGGTCTATTTTTAGGTCTATTTTTTTCAGGTCTATTTTTCAGGTCTATTTTTTAGGTCTATTTTTGAGTCTATTTTTTCAGGTCTATTTTTCAGGTCTATTTTTAGGTCTATTTTTTTCAGGTCTATTTTTCAGGTCTATTTTTTAGGTCTATTTTTTCAGGTCTATTGTTTTGGTCTATTTTTTCAAGTCTATTTTTTGGTCTATTGTTTTGGTCTATTTTTTCAGGTCTATTGTTTTGGTCTATTTTTTCAAGTCTATTTTTTGGTCTATTGTTTTGGTCTATTTTTTCAAGTCTATTTTTTGGTCTATTGTTTTGGTCTATTTTTTCAGGTCTATTGTTTTGGTCTATTTTTTCAAGTCTATTTTTTGGTCTATTGTTTTGGTCTATTTTTTAGGTCTATTTCTTTGGGTCAATTTTTTGGGGTCAATTTTTTCAGGTCTATTTTTTGTGTGACTGTATTTTTGGCACAAATTTTGTCACATAAATGCCACAAGTGTTGGCTTCCACAAAGTTTTCTGCTTCAGTATTTTTAGATCTGATGTCTCTATGGTTACTGAAATTGATAAGTTGTCAGGAACTTTGTTTGAGGAATGACCACAAGTCCTAATTGGGAGTACGGTCTCCTGGACCTGGACCCAACATGGTGTTTTGTTCCCTTAGCTCTGACTAGCCACTGTTGTTCATCTACAAACTGTTCTTAGATGTTTGACAGGAGCTCCTCTAGGAAGATGTTTTTCATTCTTTACCCATGGCTGTTCTGAGGCGAAGCTAGAAAAGAGTCCAGTCCTTTGGCTGAGAAGCAATCACAAATAAAAGTGGTCTCAGGATGCTTGTTTTAACACAGGAGGGCTCACCTTTCTTCTCCAGACAATCCATCTTCCAGATAAGAAAGAGGATTCATCAGAGAAGAGAACTTCCCCCGTCCTCAGCAGTCCAGTCCCTGGACCTTTAGCAGAAAATTAGTCTGTCCTTGATGGTTTTCTTAAGGAGAAGAGGCTTCTTTGCTGCCCTTCCTGACACCAGACCATCCTCCAAAGGTCTTTTCCTCATTGAGCTGCAGATGGACTCACACGCTGCTGATGTTCCTGAGCAGGTTCCCTGATCCTGCAGCTGGAGACGGTCCTGGTGCTGCTGGACTTCCTTCACAAATCCAGTGGAAATGTTTTTTGTTTTTTGTGGAGGATTAAGTTTATATTTGTGGCAAAGAGGGGCTTGGTATGTAATTGTAATCCATCTAATCTCTCATCAGAACATTTTAGGCTTTATGCACCTAAACACCAAACTTTAAGACGATTAATGTTTGTTTCATCTCAGAATTTTGGGCTGTGAACTGCGATGGACTGCTGATCTGTCCAGTGTCTACCTGCTTCTCACCCATTGGCTGTTGGAGATAGGCTCCGCCCCCTGTGACCCTGGATATTAAGTGTGTGCAGAAAAGGAGACTTACTATGTTAGGATGGGAAAGACGCAGCAGGACGCCGATTTCTGTGCGAACGATCTTCTTGTCAATCTGCAGCAGAACAGGTCAAATAATAATGAGTCAAAAGATTATGACCACATGCTGCATTAATCCCATACCCATTAGCCCTACAGTTAGCATGCTGCTGTGGCGCTCCTTTAAATGGACAACCTTCAGGAACGAGGTTCAGATTCAGAGTATGAGCATTTCATGTCACAACAACCACTGTGAAATCTGCTTTGGTGTCTTTGATCTGATTTATCAATTCTCATTTCTGCTCTCAGAATTCATGAAGCACAAATAAAATATATGTTGACTGACTCGGTTCTCCTACATTCAAAGAGAGCTTCCAGACTTTACTCCTCACCATATCTGGTCATGAGGTTTTGGCTGCTCTGGTTAGCATGCTGTTAGCTTTGACATCACTCACTGTTTTTTTGAGCACTTTGACAGCGAAGGGGTTCTGGGTCTGTTTCTCCTCACAGCGATACACGATGGACGTCGCTCCTCTGAAACGACAACACATCCACTGAGTCGATCTGCAGGGTTAGCCTAACCCTAACCTAACCTTAACTTAACCCTAACCTAACCCTAACCAACACCCAGGACCGCATACATACAGCCATAAACACAAACATCAGCTGTGATTATTTCTAATAAGTTTACCTGTGTGACTTAAAGGGAGCTCCGACTGAAGAGACATTTTGCTCTAAATATGTTACAAAGTATCTCCGATACATGAAAACAGTTAAAACACCACACATGTTTTGTTTATTTACATAATTTTAATATTTATAGCACTATTTTTGACGACTGGGCGCAGCCATGTTTTTGAGCACACAAGGCATTGTGGGAGTATTACGTATAGTGGTTGCTTACGTCAGCTTATGGAACATAGTTTCTGATACAGAGATGGATAAAACACCAAACTGTGCAGTTTCTGGTTGTGATTTTCAGTCAAAAGGCAACAGAGGAACATATCTCAGTATATCCACAACTTTCCTCACGAGAAGAAAAGGAGAAAACCACGGGACGATGTGTGAGCTTCCTAAAGGCGACAGCTGCTCCCCCTAGAGGCTTTCATGGAGAACTTTAACGCTTCCCCATCATCGTGGTTGTGGATAACGACCCATCAGACACAGTTTTAAAACGGAGGAGACGGACAGCGGATCAGTGGAATCAAAGTAAAGCGATCTATAACTGTCTGTTAGCTTTCTGCTGGGGGTGCTAAGCTAACACGGCTAGCAGTTAGCAGCTGCTGCTCCGTCACCTTATGACTTAAAAAGACTTGAACTGCAGCGGTGATTTGTTTTATGGAAGTGACGTTCACTGAAGGGCTTTTTATTTGTGTTTTAGTTTTAATTTGTTGTTTCATAGTAGCTGAAGACAGATCAACACTGGACCGGTGTTAAAGCAGCTGTACCGTAGTAACACTGACCCGTAAACATGACTAAACTGGAATAAACCAGTCTCTGATGGTTTCCCCGTGGTTATTATTTAGATATATTTCTTGTCTGAAGATCGCTGGCCGTTGCCGTTCTGTCTGTCACGGTGTGAGGAAATAGATCACTGCTGCTGCTGTCGGAGGAGGAGGAGGTGGAGGTGGAGGAGGAGGAAGAGGAAAAAACATGGGTAGCTTCTTGCAGCTGGGATAAGTTTGTGTGTAACATTTAAAACAGCATTATTATTTTTATGTGGGTTTTGTCCTTTGACTTCAACTGTTGTTAATAATTAAGAATTGCTGTAAGCAGCTGCGTGAACAAGCGATGCAACCATGTGACATCACTACCCAGGATGCTTTGGGAAGTAAATAACAATGGCGGCCTCCTGCTAAATCCTTTTTCTTTAAATATGACTTTAAGGGAAAACTGTTTTTCTGCCACATGTTGACTTCTGACAGCAAAATGAAGGTTTTAGGGCAAACTTGTCTCTTCAGTCGGGGTTCCCTTTAAGCACCAGTCAAACACTGTTAGGGGTCAAAGGTCCAGAATACTTCAGATCAGTAAGAGCTGTAGTTATTTCATAGTATCCATGTATCTGTATTTTAATTTAGATTTTGGCTTCAAGTGATCACAAAACAACAAAAGCAACAAAACAGAATTGTTCAAATCAATTCAAACCGGCCTGTAGAATGACTCCATCGTCATTAACGTCTGTCTGGATGTCAAACTCACATTTATTTTTCCATTTTCAGAAATGTCAGTAAAGATGGCAGCTCCTTTTATTTCTGACCTGCTCTGTGGTGCTGCTTTATCTGGTTCTATTCCTAAGCTCTTAAAAATCTTTGTTTTTGTGGGCCATGACTCTTTTTAGTGGACCTCCAGCTGCCATAGCAGCTCTGCTCTGGTCATACAGCTGCACGGTGCATCCATAGCGTTAACTATCAATCTGTTTCTGCAGCCTCTGAAAAACCTGATCTCTGAATATTTTAGGCTTTACTGAACAGGAAAATGTCTGTAATCAAAGTGATATACTAATCCAAGCATATATAGGCACATAGATATACATAGATATATATAGATATAGATATACATAGACATAGATATGGAAAATGTTGAACACAGATCATGTTCCAGCCTGCAGTGCTTGGGGTGTCGCTTGACCCGACGCTCTTATTTTGAAGAGCTGCACTGCAGCATTTCCCCATAAGTGAGCTTCTCTATCAGACTTTCTTCCTCATGAAGACAAAACAGAACCAGTTGTTATTTTTCTCATGAGAAGCTGGTTTAGGTTGAACGAGGTCATTTTGTTGTAGTTTTGAGGTTTGAAGAGGCGTGTGTGTTTTAGTGAGGGGCTTCTAGTATTCTGCTGGGACAGATGGAGAAACAGATCCCTCTGAGAAGCACTAACACACACACACACACACAGACACACAGACACACACACACAGAGAGTCCTGGTTGGTCTCCATGGCAACAGGACACCTTGCAGCAGAGCTGATGGCGGCGTGCTCACGTGTCAGAGCTCATGTTGACATCAGTTTATCGTTTCATGCTTCCTGAGACACAAACAAATAACACACACACACACACACACACCGTGTGTGTGTGTGTGTGTGTGTGTGTACATACAAACACAACACTGGATCAAAGCACAAACACAATAGACAAAACCCTGAGCCACTGGAGTGTGTTTACCCGACTACACAACAAACAAACACAATACACACCGTGTCACTGAGGAGGAGAGCTTTCAGAATAAAAGCATGACAACAAACTGATGCATTTCATCACTGAGTGTTTCTTCTCTTCTGTCATTTAAACTTCTGCAGGTTTTTTGTAAATTGTGATAAAGATCATATAAAAATAGCATTTCCTGAAATATTTCATGACTTTTCATGAACTTATGCAGATTTTGTTGTTTGATTTCAGAAGGAAACACTGAATTCTTTTCATATCTTCTGTTTATGATTGTGATTTATTCTACAGATAGACGTTGAGAGGAACCGACTGGACTTTAGTTTAGCGGTTTTTCTCCCATTAACCACGTCAGACGTCTCACTGCGTCTCACTCTCAGAGGGACGAGACTGATGGACTAAAGACTCATGAAGACAAATGTCACTGAAACTAAGTCTGGAGATTTCATCCGATCAGGTCATCAGAACCAGGAGGAACACTTTGTGGATGTTTTTATTCTCTTCCGTCAGATTTCAGGACTTTTCCTCCTGATGAAGTGATGCTGATTTGATGTCTGTATGTTCTCCTGGTCTCTCTATTTGACACCCTGATCTGATCACCTTAGATCTATAACAGAATCAAAACGCTTTAAATCAACCGATGTTTGTTTGGGACATCTTTGTTCTAAATGTCTAAACTCTCAGAGTGAGGACATCAGAGTGATGACATCAGAGTGATGACATCAGAGTGATGACATCAGAGTGAGGACATCAGAGTGAGGACATCAGAGTGATGACATCAGAATGATGACATCAGAGTGAGGACATCAGAGTGAGGACATCAGAGTGAGGACATCAGAGTGATGACATCAGAATGATGACATCATAGTGAGGACATCAGAGTGAGGACATCATAGTGATGACATCAGAGTGAGGATATCATAGTGATGACATCAGAGTGATGACATAAGAGTGAGGACATCAGAGTGATGACATCAGAGTGATGACATCAGAGTGATGACATCAGAGTGATGACATAAGAGTGAGGACATCAGAGTGATGACATAAGAGTGAGGACATCAGAGTGATGACATCAGAGTGATGACATCAGAGTGATGACATCAAAGTGAGGACATCAGAGTGATGACATCAGAGTGAGGATATCATAGTGATGACATCAGAGTGATGACATCAGAGTGAGGACATCATATTGATGACATCAGAGTGAGGATATCATAGTGATGACATCAGAGTGATGACATAAGAGNAAGTCTATTTTTTAGGTCTATTTTTTCAGGTCTTTTTTTCAGGTCTATTTTTGAGTCTATTTTTTCAGGTCTACTTTTTTAGGTCTATTTTTGAGTCTACTATTTTTAGGTCTATTTTTTCAGGTCTATTTTTCAGGTCTATTTTTTCAGGTCTATTTTTCAGGTATATTTTTCAGGTCTATTTTTCAGGTCTATTTTTTAGGTCTATTTTTGTCCTTTTTTTGTCTATTTTTTGCCTATTTTTGAGTCTATTTTTTAGGTATATTTTTTCAGGTCTATTTTTTCAGGTCTATTTTTGAGTCTATTTTTTTAGGTCTATTTTTTTGGTATTTTTTTAAAGTCTATTTTTTAGGTCTATTTTTTCAGGTCTTTTTTTCAGGTCTATTTTTGAGTCTATTTTTTCAGGTCTACTTTTTTAGGTCTATTTTTGAGTCTACTATTTTTATGTCTATTTTTTCAGGTCTATTTTTCAGGTCTATTTTTTCAGGTCTATTTTTCAGGTATATTTTTCAGGTCTATTTTTCAGGTCTATTTTTTAGGTCTATTTTTGTCCTTTTTTTGTCTATTTTTTGCCTATTTTTGAGTCTATTTTTTAGGTATATTTTTTCAGGTCTATTTTTTCAGGTCTATTTTTGAGTCTATTTTTTTAGGTCTATTTTTTTGGTATTTTTTTAAAGTCTATTTTTTAGGTCTATTTTTTCAGGTCTTTTTTTCAGGTCTATTTTTGAGTCTATTTTTTCAGGTCTACTTTTTTAGGTCTATTTTTGAGTCTACTATATTTAGGTCTATTTTTTCAGGTCTATTTTTCAGGTCTATTTTTTCAGGTCTATTTTTCAGGTATATTTTTCAGGTCTATTTTTCAGGTCTATTTTTTAGGTCTATTTTTGTCCTTTTTTTGTCTATTTTTTGCCTATTTTTGAGTCTATTTTTTAGGTATATTTTTTCAGGTCTATTTTTTCAGGTCTATTTTTGAGTCTATTTTTTTAGGTCTATTTTTTGTCTATTTTTTCAGGTCAATTTTTTGGTCTATTTTTGAGTCTATTTATTACGTCTATTTTTTCAGGTCTATTTTTTAGGTCTATTTTTTCTGGTCTATTTTTTTGTCTTTTTTTGTCTATTTTTTCAGGTCTATTTTTTTGTCTTTTTTTGTCTTTTTTTTGTCTATTTTTGAGTCTTTTTTAGGTCTATTTTTGCAGGTGTATTTTTAGGTCTATTTTTTAGGTCAATTTTTTCAGGTCTATTTTTTCAGGTCTATTTTTCAGGTCTATTTTTAGGTCTATTTTTTTCAGGTCTATTTTTCAGGTCTATTTTTTAAGGTCTATTTTTGAGTCTATTTTTTAGGTCTATTTTTTCAGGTCTATTTTTCAGGTCTATTTTTTCAGGTCTATTTTTTAGATCTATTTTTTAGGTCTATTTTTTCAGGTCTATTGTTTTGGTCTATTTTTTCAAGTCTATTTTTTGGTCTATTGTTTTGGTCTATTTTTTCAGGTCTATTGTTTTGGTCTATTTTTTCAAGTCTATTTTTTGGTCTATTGTTTTGGTCTATTTTTTCAAGTCTATTTTTTGGTCTATTGTTTTGGTCTATTTTTTCAGGTCTATTGTTTTGGTCTATTTTTTCAAGTCTATTTTTTGGTCTATTGTTTTGGTCTATTTTTTCA
>SSNR01000672.1:43092-53729 GCA_006937965.1 Callopanchax toddi | reverse complement strand
CAGAGTGATGACATCAGAGTGAGGACATCAGAGTGATGACATCAGAGTGAGGACATCAGAGTGATGACATCAGAGTGATGACATCAGAGTGAGGACATAAGAGTGAGGACATCAGAGTGATGACATCAGAGTGAGGACATAAGAGTGAGGACATCAGAGTGATGACATCAGAGTGAGGACATCAAAGTGATGACATCAGAGTGATGACATCAGAGTGATGACATCAGAGTGATGACATCAGAGTGAGGATATCAGAGTGAGGACATAAGAGTGAGGACATCAGAGTGATGACAACAGAGTGATGGCATCAGAGTGATGACATCAGAGTGAGGACATCAGAGTGAGGACATCAGAGTGGACGGAGGACCCAAACCAGGTCTAAGATCTGAGCAGGTTTCAGATGGGAGAAGGACTAAGAGGATCCTCTACTGGTCTAAAATAAATCCTGAACGTTTGGTTTGATATTTAATGTAGAATTATTACTTTAATAATTATTAAAGTAATAATTATTTGTTTAATAATTATTAAAGTAATAATTATTAGTTTAATAATAATAATAAATAATAATAATTATTATTATTATTATTATTAGTTTAATAATTATTAGTTTAATAACTGTTCTGTTAACTTCTCATTAATAACTAATGAGCTCCATCTGATCAGCTGACTGATTAGTTAATAAAGCCCGACGAGTTGGTCCTGGTTCTCCTCTACTGGTCCTACTGGTCCTACTGGTCTTACTGGTCCTACTGGTCCTACTGGTCCTACTGGTCTTACTGGTCCTACTGGTCTTACTGGTCCTACTGGTCCTACTGGTTCTACTGGTTCTACTGGTGAGTTATGCCTCAGCTCTCAGGCTGGATTATGAAGTGGTTCTGAGTTAGTCCGGGTTCAGGAGGCTCACATGGACCCGCCTGTGGCGCACCAGACCTCCCCGGCCCCCCTAAGGTCCAGACCTGCCCAGCTCGGAGCCCAGGGTGTAGAGGTCCTCCACCGTCCCGTCCCGCCTCGACCCGTCCACCCAGAACTCCTCCGGCTCCGAACCAGGCCGGGACGTCGGCATGGTCTCAACGGGACTCCCCAGATCCAGCGCCGAGATGAGAGCGCACCGGGAACCGGGACAGGACCAGACCGGGTCTGATGGGACCGGTATCGCAGTGATCCAGATCAGATTTCGGGTTTGGATCCAGATTAGAGCTCCAGAGAGGGGATGGTTCCTGATCCAGATCCAGACCAGCAGCGGGGTGGGGTGGGTCCCTCTGCTCCTTCAAACTCCGAACCGGAACCGGTTACAGATGTCTGCAAGGAAA
The DNA here is from genome assembly GCA_006937965.1 of Callopanchax toddi. Taxonomy (NCBI): domain Eukaryota; kingdom Metazoa; phylum Chordata; class Actinopteri; order Cyprinodontiformes; family Nothobranchiidae; genus Callopanchax; species Callopanchax toddi. The sequence continues at coordinate 52,419 of SSNR01000672.1, read as the reverse complement.
CAAGCTGAAAGAACCGAACCGCAGACCGGGACCGGAATCCAGATGTGTCGCAGCTCCCATCGGGCCTCGAACCTGCCAGGTGTCTCAGTCCATCCTCCTCCTCCTCCCGGATCGCTTCCGCGCTTTGACCGGATGGTTCGTTTCTCCAGCAGCCTCCCGGTGGGGTTCCGCCCTCAGAGGCAGACTACCGGATCCCGGCTGGTTGAACCGGGAGACGCTCGGTGTTGGATGCTGGAGGGTTCGCTTCTCAGGCTGGGCTGCTCCAGATGTCCGCTGGATCTGCTGTAATCTCACAGCCCCGCCCCCTGAATCCCACCGACCAATCAGGATGCCGCTCGGGAGCTGGGCCGCTCTCCCACTGGCCCGCGGCCCCGTCAGTCAGCAGAGCCTCAGTCAACAGTCTAAATAAAGAAATAACCCAAATACATAAATGTGCATTAGCGACATCTGGGGGCTTTGATCCTGCGGGATTCAAACCAGCAACTCTCACACTGTCACGTGACTGGAACAATAAAAACTCACAATAATAATAAACTCAGGATGCTGGTGACGGTTCTCAGTCATCAGGTCATGATGATCCACTAAAGTGTTTTAACTAAAGGCAACTGGACTTCTTTGGTCCTCTGAAGACGTTTCTGCTCATCCCAGTAGCTTTGTCAGTTCTGTCTGTAGTAAAGGAGAGAGAGTCTTCTCTTCCTCTGTCTGTGACACACCTCCTTCTCCCCCTTGAGGAGGTGTTCGCTCCACTGTATTCAGCTGGAGTCCTGGTGAGGTGTTCTGATCAGAGGAGAGAATGAAGTTCAGAGCAGACTGGTAGGAGATGGAGAGATGAAATCTGAGTCCTCCTCTGGTTAAAGCTGGTTCTTCACGTTTGACATAGATGTCTTCTTTAACTCCTCTCTCAGACCATCGGTCTTCTCTGTCCAAAATGTGGACGTTTTCAAAGGTGTGTCCCTTGTCTCTGAGGTGGACTCTGAGTCCTGTCCTGATGATGTGTCTCTCCTGTGTTGAGACATGTTCTTGTGTAGTTGTTGTTTAGTGTCTCCAGTGTAAAGGTCTGAACAGTCCTCAGAAACAACACCACTGGTCTTCTGTTTGGGAGTCTTGTCCTCAGGATGGACCAGTTCCTGTCTGAGGGTGTTGTTGGGTTGGAACTTTACTGGGATGCTGTGTTTGGAGAAAACTCTTCTCAGTGTCTCTGAGACTCCTGCTACGTATGGGATGACGGAGCTTTAGCGCTTGTTGTCCTCTGGCTCTGGTCCAGGTCAGGTCAGGTTCTGGTCCAGGTCAGACTGTGGTCCAGGTCAGGTCAGGTTCTGATCCAGGTCAGACTGTGGTCCAGGTCAGGTCAGGTTCTGGTCCAGGTCAGACTCTGGTCCAGGTCAGACTGTGGTCCAGGTCAGGCTCTGGTCCAGGTCAGACTCTAGTCCAGGTCAGGCTCTGGTCCAGGTCAGGTTCTGGTCCAGGTCAGGTTCTGGTCCAGGTCAGACTCTGGTCCAGGTCAGACTCTGGTCCAGGTCAGGTTCTGGTCCAGGTCAGGATCTGGTCCAGGTCAGGCTCTGGTCCAGGTCAGGTTCTGGTCCAGGTCAGACTCTGGTCCAGATCAGGATCTGGTCCAGGTCAGGTTCTGGTCCCGGTCAGGTTCTGGTCCAGGTCAAACTCTAGTCCAGGTCAGGATCTGGTCCTGGTCAGGTTCTGGTCCAGGTCAGACTCTGGTCCAGGTCAGGTTCTGGTCCCGGTCAGACTCATGTCCAGGTCAGGTTCTGGTCCAGGTCAGGCTCTGGTCCAGGTCAGGTTCTGGTCCAGGTCATGTTCTGGTCCAGGTCAGGTTCTGGTACAGGTCAGACTCTGGTCCAGGTCAGACTCTGGTCCAGGTCAGGTTCTGGTCCAGGTCAGGATCTGGTCCAGGTCAGGCTCTGGTCCAGGTCAGGATCTGGTCCAGGTCAGGCTCTGGTCCAGGTCAGGTTCTGGTCCAGGTCAGGTTCTGGTCCAGGTCAGGATCTGGTCCAGGTCAGGATCTGGTCCAGGTCAGGTTCTGGTCCAGGTCAGACTCTGGTCCAGGTCAGGTTCTGGTCCAGGTAAGGATCTGGTCCAGGTCAGGTTCTGGTCCAGGTCAGACTCTGGTCCAGGTCAGGCTCTGGTCCAGGTCAGGCTCTGGTCCAGGTCAGGTTCTGGTCCAGGTCAGGATCTGGTCCAGGTCAGACTCTGGTCCAGGTCATGTTCTGGTCCAGGTCAGGTTCTGGTCCAGGTCAGACTCTGGTCCAGGTCAGACTCTGGTCCAGGTTAGATCAGGCTCTGGTCCAGGTCAGGTTCTGGTCCAGGTCAGGTTCTGGTCCCAGTCAGGTTCTGGTCCAGGTCAAACTCTGGTCCAGGTCAGGATCTTGTCCAGGTCAGACTCTGGTCCAGGTCAGGTTCTGGTCCAGGTCAGGCTCTGGTCCAGGTCAGGTTCTGGTCCAGGTCAGGCTCTGGTCCTGGTCAGGTTCTGGTCCAGGTCAGACTCTGGTCCAGGTCAGGTTCTGGTCCTGGTCAGGTTCTGGTCCAGGTCAGGTTCTGGTCCAGGTCAGGTTCTGGTCCAGGTCAGACTCTGGTCCAGGTCAGGATCTGGTCCAGGTCAGGCTCTGGTCCAGGTCAGGCTCTGGTCCAGGTCAGGTTCTGGTCCAGGTCAGACTCTGGTCCAGGTCGGACTGTGGTCCAGGTCAGGTTCTGGTCCAGGTCAGGCTCTGGTCCAGGTCAGGTTCTGGTCCCGGTCAGGTTCTGGTCCAGGTCAGGTTCTGGTCCAGGTCAGGGTCTGGTCCGGGTCAGGTTCTGGTCCAGGTCAGACTCTGGTCCAGGTTATATCAGGCTCTAGTCCAGGTCAGATTCTGGTCCAGGTCAGGTTCTGGTCCAGGTCAGGTCAGGTTCTGGTCCAGGTCAGGTTCTGGTCCCGGTCAGGTTCTGGTCCAGGTCAAACTCTGGTCCAGGTCAGGTTCTGGTCCAGGTCAGGCTCTGGTCCAGGTCAGGTTCTTGTCCAGGTCATGTTCTGGTCCAGGTCAGGTTCTGGTTCAGGTCAGACTCTGGTCCTGGTCAGGTTCTGGTCCAGGTCAGACTCTGGTCCAGGTCAGGTTCTGGTCCAGGTCAGAGTCTGGTCCAGGTCAGGTTCTGGTCCAGGTCAGGTTCTGGTCCAGGTCAGACTCTGGTCCAGGTCAGACTCTGGTCCAGGTCAGGTTCTGGTCCAGGTCAGGCTCTGGTCCAGGTCATGTTCTGGTCCAGGTCAGACTCTGGTCCAGGTCAGGTTCTGGTCCAGGTCAGACTCTGGTCCAGGTCAGGTTCTGGTCCAGGTCAGGTTCTGGTCCAGGTCAGACTCTGGTCCAGGTCAGACTCTGGTCCAGGTCAGGTTCTGGTCCAGGTCAGGATCTGGTCCAGGTCAGGTTCTGGTCCAGGTCAGACTCTGGTCCAGGTCAGACTCTGGTCCAGGTCAGGTTCTGGTCCAGGTCATGTTCTGGTCCAGGTCAGGTTCTGGTCCAGGTCAGGTTCAGGTCCAGGTCAGACTCTGGTCCAGGTCAGACTCTGGTCCTGGTCAGGTTCTGGTCCAGGTCTGGCTCTGGTCCAGGTCAGGTTCTGGTCCAGGTCAGACTCTGGTCCAGGTTATATCAGGCTCTAGTCCAGGTCAGATTCTGGTCCAGGTCAGGTTCTGGTCCAGGTCAGACTCTGGTCCAGGTCAGACTCTGGTCCAGGTTAGATCAGGCTTTGGTCCAGGTCAGGTTCTGGTCCAGGTTAGGTAAGACTGTGGTCAAGGTCAGGTTCTGGTCCAGGTCAGGTTCTGGTCCCGGTCAGGTTCTGGTCCAGGTCAAACTCTGGTCCAGGTCAGGATCTGGTCCTGGTCAGGTTCTGGTCCATTTCAGACTCTGGTCCAGGTCAGGTCTGGTCCAGGTCAGGTCTGGTCCAGGTCAGGTTCTGGTCCAGGTCAGACTCTGGTCCAGGTCTGGCAGGTTCTGGTCCAGGTCAGGTTCTGGTCCAGGTCAGACTGTGGTCCAGGTCAGGTTCTGGTCCAGGTCAGGTTCTGGTCCAGGTCAGGCTCTGGTCCAGGTCAGGTTCTGGTCCAGGTCAGGCTCTGGTCCAGGTCAGGCTCTGGTCCAGGTCAGACTCTGGTCCAGGTTAGATCAGGCTCTGGTCCAGGTCAGGTTCTGGTCCAGGTTAGGTAAGACTGTGGTCCAGGTCAGGTTCTGGTCCAGGTCAGGTTCTGGTCCAGGTCAAACTCTGGTCCAGGTCAGGATCTGGTCCTGGTCAGGTTCTGGTCCAGGTCAGACTCTGGTCCAGGTCAGGTTCTGGTCCAGGTCAGACTCTGGTCCAGGTCAGGTTCTCAGGTCCAGGTCAAACTCTGGTCCAGGTCAGGATCTGGTCCTGGTCAGGTTCTGGTCCAGGTCAGGCTCTGGTCCAGGTCAGGTTCTGGTCCAGGTCAGGTTCTGGTCCAGGTCAGGTTCTGGTCCAGGTCAGACTCTGGTCCAGGTCAGACTCTGGTCCAGGTCAGGCTCTGGTCCAGGTCAGGATCTGGTCCTGAGGTTCTGGTCCAGGTCAGGCTCTGGTCCAGGTCAGGTTCTGGTCCAGGTCAGGATCTGGTCCAGGTCAGGCTCTGGTCCAGGTCAGGTTCTGTTCCAGGTCAGACTCTGGTCCAGGTCAGGTTCTGGTCCAGGTCAAACTCTGGTCCAGGTCAGGATCTGGTCCTGGTCAGGTTCTGGTCCAGGTCAGGTTCTGGTCCATTTCAGACTCTTGTCCAGGTCAGGTTCTGGTCCAGGTCAGGTTCTGGTCCAGGTCAGACTCTGGTCCAGGTCAGGTTCTGGTCCAGGTCAGGTTCTGGTCCATTTCAGACTCTTGTCCAGGTCAGGTTCTGGTCCAGGTCAGGTTCTGGTCCAGGTCAGGTTCTGGTCCAGGTCAGGCTCTGGTCCAGGTCAGGCTCTGGTCCAGGTCAGGTTCTGGTCCAGGTAAGGCTCTGGTCCAGGTCAGGATCTGGTCCAGGTCAGGTTCTGGTCCAGGTCAGGATCTGGTCCAGGTCAGGCTCTGGTCCAGGTCAGGTTCTGGTCCAGGTCAGGATCTGGTCCAAGTCAGACTCTGGTCCAGGTCAGGTTCTGGTCCAGGTCAGGATCTGGTCCAGGTCAGGTTCTGGTCCAGGTCAGACTCTGGTCCAGGTCAGGTTCTGGTCCAGGTCAGAATCTGGTCCAGGTCAGGTTCTGGTCCAGGTTAGGTTCTGGTCCTGGTCAGGTTCTAGTCCAGGTCAAACTCTGGTCCAGGTCAGGATCTGGTCCTGGTCAGGTTCTGGTCCAGGTCAGACTCTGGTCCAGGTCAGGTTCCGGTCCAGGTCAGGTTCTTGTCCAGGTCATGTTCTGGTCCAGGTCATGTTCTGGTCCAGGTCAGACTCTGGTCCAAGTTAGATCAGGCTCTGGTCCAGGTCAGGTTCTGGTCCAGGTCAGGCTCTGGTCCAGGTTATGTCAGGCTCTGGTCCAGGTTTCTGGTCCAGGTTAGGTAAGACTGTGGTCCAGGTGGTCAGACTCTGGTCCAGGTCAGACTCTGGTCCAGGTCAGGATCTGGTAGGTCCAGGTCAGGTCAGGTTCTGGTCCAGGTCAGGCTCTGGTCCAGGTCAGACTCTGGTCCAGGTCAGGATCTGGTCCAGGTCAGGTTCTGGTCCAGGTCAGGCTCTGGTCCAGGTCAGGTTCTGGTCCAGGTCAGGTCAGGTTCTGGTCCAGGTCAGGCTCTGGTCCAGGTCAGACTCTGGTCCAGGTCAGACTCTGGTCCAGGTCAGGTTCTGGTCCAGGTCAGGCTCTGGTCCAGGTCAGGTTCTGGTCCAGGTCAGGTTCTGGTCCAGGTCAGGTTCTGGTCCAGGTCATGTTCTGGCCCAGGTCAGGTCTGGTCCAGGTCAGGTTCTGGTCCAGGTCAGGTTCTGGTCCAGGTCAGACTCTGGTCCAGGTCAGGCTCTGGTCCAGGTCAGGTTCTGGTCCAGGTCAGGCTCTGGTCCAGGTCAGGTTCTGGTCCAGGTCAGGTTCTGGTCCAGGTCAGGTTCTGGTCCAGGTCAGGTTCTGGCTCTGGTCCAGGTCAGGTTCTGGTCCAGGTCAGACTCTGGTCCAGGTCAGGATCTGGTCCTGGTCAGGTTCTGGTCCAGGTCAGACTCTGGTCCAGGTCAGGTTCTGGTCCAGGTCATGTTCTGGTCCAGGTCAGGTTCTGGTCCAGGTCAGGTTCTGATCCAGGTCAGGTTTTGGTCCAGGTCAGGCTCTGGTCCAGGTCAGGTTCTGGTCCAGGTTAGGTTCTGGTCCAGGTCATTTTCTGGTCCAGGTCAGGTTCTGGTCCAGGTCAGGTTCTGGTCCAGGTCAGGTTCTGGTCCAGGTCATGTTCTGGTCCAGGTTAGGTCATCAGGAGCTGAGAGGATGATCAACTTTAACTTCTGATTTGATTTCAGTCAAAAGAAACAACAACAACAAACAGAAAGTTTATAGAAACACAAAGTGAATATGAATGAAAAGGAGCTGAGAAACCAGTTTCTATCCCGAATGTTCTCGATACCCTTTATAAATTCTGGCAGTTATCAGGGTATAAATTACATCTCAGCAAAAGTGAACTCCTCCCAATTAGTACCCTAGCTAAGAATTACCCCTGAATACATTACCATTTATAATAGTGGATCATTGTTTGGGGATTCAGGTCACGGACGAGTTCAAGGGTTAGGTGAGTTCTGCCCACATTACACCCACGTGGGCCCCAATAACAATTGCCCACACTGAGCCCATGCCCAGCTAAAGCCCTGTATGCCCAGTTGAGGCCCACATGGGCCCTAACTGGACGTGTTTGCAGGGATCTATAATTCTGGTCTTCCATCTCATCAATTTTTCAGGTTTTTGCAATTGCACCGTTTTGTTTGTGAAATTAATCCAACTTTCCCTAACTCTCCTGGGAACTCACCTCTCGATGCCTCGCCTCGCCTTCTTCCGCTTATCCGGGTCCGGGTCGCGGGGGCAGCATTCCAAGTCGGGCAGCCCAGGCCACCTTCTCCCCGGCCAAGTCCACCAGCTCCTCAGCTGGGACGCCCAGGCGTTCCCAGGCCAAACTGAAGATGTATTTCCTCCAGCTTGTCCTGGGTCGACCTGGGGGCCTCCTGCCGGCAGGACACGCCCAGAACACCTCCCGAGGGAGGCGTCCAGGAGGCATCCTGACCAGATGCCCGAACAACCTCAACTGGCTCCTTTTCGATATGGAGGAGCAGCGACTCTACTCCGAGTCTCTCCCGGATGTCCGAGCTTCTTACCCTATCCCTAAGGCTGAGCCCGGCCACCCTGCGGAGGAAACTCATTTCAGCCGCTTGTATCCACGATCTTGTTCTTTCGTTCACTACCCAAAGCTCATGACCAGGTGAGGATTGGGACGTAGACCGACCGGTAAATCGAGAGCCTTGCTTTCTGGCTCAGCTCTCTTTACCACAACAGACCGGTTCAGCGTCCATCACTGCAGACGCTGCCCCAATCCGCCTGTCGATCTCCCGCTCCCTCCTTCCCTCACTCGTGAACAAGACCCCGAGATACTTGAACTCCTCCACTTGAGGCAGGACCTCTCTCCCGACCCGGAGTTGGCAATCCACCTTTTTCCGGTCGAGAACCATGGCCTCAGACTTGGAGGTGCTGATCCTCATCCCAGCCGCTTCACACTCGGCTGCGAACCTCCCCAGCAAGAGCTGAAGGTCAGAGCCTGATGAAGCTAGGAGGACCACATCATCTGCAAAAAGCAGAGACGAGATTCTCCTGTCACCAAACTCCACCCCCTCCACACCACGGCTGCTCCTAGAAATCCTGTCCATAAAGGTTCTGAACAGGACCGGAGACAAAGGGCAGCCCTGGAGGAGTCCAACCCTCACTGGGAACAGGTCCGACTTACTGCCGGCTATGAGGACCAGACTCACACTCCTCTGGTACAGGGACTGAATGGCCCTTAACAAAAGACCATCCACCCCGTACTCCTGGAGCGCCCCCCACAGGGTGCCCTTGGGGACACGGTCATAAGCCTTCTCCAAATCCACTAAACACATGTGGATTGGTTAGGAAACTCCCATGACCCCTCCATCACCCTAGCGAGGGTAAAGAGCTGGTCCACAGTTCCACGACCAGGACGAAAACCACATTGCTCCTCTTCAATCCGAGATTCAACCATCGACCGGACCCTCCTCTCCAGGACCCTGGAGTAGACCTTTCCAGGGAGGCTGAGGAGTGTGATCCCCCTATAGTTGGAACACACCCTCTTGTCCCCCTTCTTAAAAATGGGAACCACCACCCCGGTTTGCCACTCCATAGGAACTGCCCCCGATGACCACGCAATGTTGCAGAGACGTGTCAACCAAGACAGTCCTACAACATCCATAGCCTTGAGATACCCAGGTCGGATCTCATCCACCCCTGGGGCTCCGCCGCTGCGTAGTTGTTTGACTACCTCAGCGACTTCTGCCCCAGAGATTGGACAGTCCGTCCCCAGGTCTCCCAGCTCTGGTTCCTCATAGGAATGCATGTCGGTGGGATTGAGGAGCTCCTCAAAGTATTCCTTCCACCGCCCGACTATAGCCCCAGTTGACGTCAGCAGCTCCCCGTCCCCACTGTAAACAGTGTGAGCGAGTTGCTGCCTTCCTCCCCTGAGGCGCCGGACGGTTTTCCAGAACCTCTTTGGAGCCGACCGATAGTCTTTTTCCATGGCCTCGCCAAACTCCTCCCACGCCCGAGATTTTGCCTCGGCAACTGCCACTGCTGCACTTCGCTTGGCCCGCCGGTACCTGTCTGCTGCCTCTGGAGACCCACAGACCAGCCACGCCCTGTAGGCCTCCTTCTTCAGCCTGACGGTTCCCCTAACCTCTGGTGTCCACCAGCGGGTACGGGGGTTACCGCCACGACTGGCACCGGCTACCTTGCGACCACAGCTAGCAACAGCCGCCTCAACAATCGCAGAGCGGAACAAGGCCCATTCGGACTCAATGTCCCCCACTGCTCTCGGGACGCGGTCGAAGCTCTGCCGGAGGTGGGAGTTGAAGACCATCTTGACAGGCTCTTCTGCCAGGCGTTCCCAGCAGACCCTCACTATACGTTTGGGTCTACCAGGTCTGCGCGGCATCTTCCCCTGCCATCTGATCCAGCTCACCACCAGGTGGTGATCAGTTGACAGCTCCGCTCCTCTCTTCACCCGAGTGTCCAAAACATACGGTCTCAGGTCAGATGATACAACTATAAAGTCAATCATCGACCTGTAACCTAGGCTGCCCTGGTACCAGGTGTACCGGTGGGCATCCTTATGTTCGAACATGGTGAAGAGAGGAGCGGAGCTGTCAACTGA
>SSNR01000672.1:23055-40136 GCA_006937965.1 Callopanchax toddi | reverse complement strand
CTGTCATTGCCCACGTGAGCGTTGAAGTCCCCCAGCAGGACTATGGAGTCCCCAGTAGGAGCGCTATCCAGCACTCGTCCCAGGGACTCCAAAAAGGGTGGGTACTCTGAACTGCTATTTGGTGCATAAGCACAAACAACAGTCAGGACCCGTTCCCCAACCCGAAGGCGCAGGGAAGCTGCCCTTTCGTCCCCCGGAGAAAACCCCAACATACAGGCAGAGAGTCTTGGGGCTAACAGAAAGCCCACCCCAGCCCTCCGCCTCTCACCCGGATCAACTCCAGCAAAGAAAAGTGTCCAACCCCTCTCCAGGACTCGGGTTCCAGAGCCAACGCTATGTGTCGAGGTGAGCCCGACTATATCTAGCCGGTATCGCTCAGCCTCTTCCACAAGCTCCAGCTCCTTCCCCGCCAGAGAGGTGACGTTCCATGTCCCAATAGCCAGTTTTCCCGTCCGGGGATCGGATCGCTAAAGCTCCCGCCTCGGTCTGCCACCCGATCCACATTGCACCGGACCCTTCATGTTCCTCCTGCAGGTGGTGGGCCCACAGTTGGATGAGCCCATGTCTCCGGTTCAGGCTGGGCCCGGCCGGGCCCCATGGGCGAAAGCCCGGCCACCAGGCGCTCGTCCACGGGCCCCAACCCCAGGCCTGGCTCCAGGGTGAGACCCCGGTAACCCTCCGGGCCGGGTACTCAGACTCTTTGATTGTGTCTCCATGAAGGGTCTTCTGAACCGTTCTTTGTCTCACCCCTCCCCTAGGACCAATTTGCCATGGGTGACCCTACCAGGGGCACAAGTGCCCCAGACAACATAGCTCCTAGGATCATTAGGGCACTCAGACTCCTCCACCACGATAAGGTGACGGTTCAAGGAGGTTCAAGGACGGTTCACCTCTCGATGCTTTCTTAAAACCAGTTGGCAGTCTGAATGGGGAAATTTCATTTCTCTGTAACCAAATGACACTACTACGATCTCAAACTACAGACTCGATCAGGTCACTTTGGGAGGAGGACCTAGGGCTGACACCTCACAGGACCAATGGAAGCACGTCTTATCACTGATTCATAAGTCTTCCATCTGCACCAGACGCTGTCTAATACAAGTCAAACTCGTTCATCGTATATGCTACACTAAAACTCGTTTGGCAAAATTTTACACAAATGTCTCACCTGCCTGTGATAGATGTCAGCAAATCTGATTCACACTCTTTGGCTCTGTCCTCAGCTTCACAACGACTGGTCTAGGGTTTTAGTCATCAGAGGTTCTGGGTGAGAATGTTGGGCATAATCCTCTGACTGCTCTGTTGGTGTGGCACCTCCCTTACCTGTTCTGTCCCCCTTTCAGAAAACATCCTTAGCCTTTTTGTCTCTCCTTGCTTGAAGAGTGATAGTAATGAGATGGAAATCCCCTCACCTCCATTGTATATCCACTGGCTTCGAGAAGTTGTATATTTTCTCAAGTTAGAGAAAATTCGCCTTGCCTTAAGAGGCTCTTCTGTCACGTTTTTAGACCTTTGGAATCCTCTGGTTAGGGTCCTTAGAAGGATAGATTTCCCTGATCCTATGGACTAATTAAAGGATATACATTGTTATTTCATCTTTGGTGACTGGCTGTCTTCCCCCTTTTATCTCTTTCAAAATTGGTACTAAGTCTGATACAACCTCCATCCTGGTACTTACTGTTGTGTTTGTTTTGATTTAAACTACTCCCCCTCCACCTTTTGATTTATTTATTTTTTTGGTGTGTGGATACTTTTTTGGTTTGTTTGTTTGTGTTCTTGTATATCGTTACTTTTATTGTTACAGTGATTGGGTTTTGCACATACTATGTGTGCTGGGGTATGTTTTGGGGAGGGGAAAAGAAAAGAAAAACATTGGTACACTACTTTATGTATATGTGTCAGTCTTTATTTGTACCATGCATTAAACCAATAAACAAAGTTGGGGAAAATCCATTTCTACCACATTCATGTTCTAACTTTCAAACGTAGTCACTGAGGCCATCCTGATTTAAATGTGTAATGACCTCATACCCTTGATTTAATACAGTTTCACTATAATTACTGACTTTGAATCATCTATTTCCATAACTTTACACCGTTTACAGAAATATGCAATCCCTTCTCTTCGGTGTAATGTTTAGTTTGTTGAAGATAATGACGACTGAGCCCTAACCCTGAACAACTTTAGATAGAATTTAAACATAAGATGTCATAGAATAGTGTCATTAGGTAAGGAAAGTCATTTGAAACTAAAGTAGTAGATACAGGTTAGGTTGTATGTAGGATAGAAGTATAAAGTGATTTTTTTTTTTACTTTACTGGTGCCCTCATGTGGCGATTTGGTGACATTACAACAAATGTTTAAAAAATGTATAAAAAATGCCAAACTTTGCTAATGCAGGTGTTTTGTGAATAAGTTAAAAGCTCAATAACAACATGTTTGCTGAGTGTCCCTATCTAACCACAGAAGGGCGACAAAGCCAAACCATTATTCTATTTTGAACACTTTGGAGTTCCAAACATTTAGATTGTTTAAGTTATATTAAAAGCCACAAGAGGCCAAAGATCATAAATTACAGTTTACATTTTAAGATTACAATTTACTATTGTGCAGTCACTTTTATATACATACATGTATAATAAACACAGAAAGTATCACATCATAGTGTTATATAGGCAAGGAACATTGAGACAGGAATAGGCTGAAGCTAGAGCTCATTCAGGATTATCCCATAGCAAAGTCATAGAATCAGAAAAGGATCTCTTATCAAAGGAAGAGAATGAAATGTAATCAAAACATATTTACACAGTATTACAATTTGCTTTCTCTAATAATTCTAATTATGTAAGAAAGTAGGTAAAACTTTATTTATATAGCGCCTCTCAAGATAAAAATCACAAAGCGCTTAACAAGAGAAAAACATTAAAAAATAAACAGATTTCATGCATAAGGCATGTGAAGCATAACATTATTATTATGCACTCAGTCAGTCCTCTGTATCACCTGATTTTAGCTAAGATTTTAACAGTTTTATTATATTTTAACACAAATCTTTCCATAATTTGACACCAACAAACAAAATACATCTGCATTTCAAAGGAGTTCTTACAGGACATCTATCAGATATGAATGACGCTGATGTTTTTTATTAACCTTTATTTAGCCAGGAAAGTCCCACTGAGTTACAGAAACTCTTGGTTCCTGGGTCACCTCCTACTGCATAGGGCCTGTTGTGACGTCATTAGATCTCTGCCACCAACCCGTCTGTGCAGGGTTCTACTGGAAACATCGAGAGAACAGTTTATCTGTCAATAACAGAACGTCGACTGGAATTCTCAAACTTCCGAGGATCGTGAAACGCAGCACGTACTGTAGTGTGAGTGACGTCAGACGTAAACGGGGTAAACTTCCTGGTTTGCGCTCTGTCAACAAAGCAGTAAGCGACGTGTCTGAGGGAAGTCCGGTCCGGTCCGGTCCCCTTTCTGCTGCTTCAGTCCAAGTCGTCTCGGTTGTGAAGATGACTTTCCGTCGACTTCTCTCGGCTGTTTTCGTGTCGTTATGTTGGCTGTTCGTATCCGTGGCGGAGGACGTGGCGGGCAGCAACGGGACCGCGGTGCCTAACGCCGCCGTGACGAACTCCAGCGGCAGCGGGGGGAACTCCACGGGCGGCGGCGGCGTCGTCACCCAGCAGAAGTTCAAGCTCGGTGTGGACAGCTCCATGGTCCAGAGGGCCCTGTACGTCCTCATCGGGTTCACCACGGTCGGAGTCCTCTACTTCCTCATCCGAGCTGTGCGGTAAGAACCGGGGTTAAAGTTCATCCACCAAAAAAAAAGTTCATCCACCAAAAAAAAGTTCATCCACCAAAAAAAAAAGTTAATCCACCAAAAAAAAGTTCATCCACCAAAAAAAAAGTTCANACTCGAGTGTCCAAAACATACGGTCTCAGGTCAGATGATACAACTATAAAGTCAATCATCGACCTGTAACCTAGGCTGCCCTGGTACCAGGTGTACCGGTGGGCATCCTTATGTTCGAACATGGTGTTCGTTATGGCCAAACTGCGACTTGCACAGAAGTCCAAAAACAGAACACCACTCGAGTTCAGATTGGGCGGGCCGTTCCTCCCAATCACGCCCCTCCAGGTCACGNTAATCCACCAAAAAAAAAGTTAATCCACCAAAAAAAAAGTTAATCCACCAAAAAAAAGTTCATCCACCAAAAAAAAAAGTTCATCCACCAAAAAAAAAGTTCATCCACCAAAAAAAAAGTTCATCCACCAAAAAAAAAGTTAATCCACCAAAAAAAAAGTTAATCCACCAAAAAAAAAGTTAATCCACCAAAAAAAAAGTTCATCCACCAAAAAAAAAGTTCATCCACCGGGAACCGGAGACGGTCTGAGTTAAAGCTCCAGCTGAGAAGTTGGTCTGAAGGTTCTGAGGTTGGATGGTGATTCAAAACATCTGTTAACACACACACACACACACACACAAAACTTTATCTGATCACACACACACACCCTCATCTGATCACACACACACACCACACACACCCTCATCTGATCACACACACACACACCACACACACACACAAACTAAAGAAGAAAGTGAGGGGAAGCGTTTGTTGTTGTTAAAGAGTAAAAAGAACAACAGATTTATTTTTAAATTGGGAAAACAAAAAAGAAACTTTAGAACTAAAAATTCAAATGTTTAAAAAGTAAATAAGAAAACATAAAAAACAGAAGGAAAAAGAAAAGACATTTAAAAGTCGAAGTACAAATATTTACGAAGTAAATACTGGTAAGTAAAATAAAACTTCTAATAAAAATTAAATCAAAGTACATGTAAAAGTTAAAAAGTACAAAGAACTAAGACGTAGTGTTAACCAGGCCTACTGTCGGTCAGAAGGTAGGTGATTCATTTAACAACAGAATACAGTATAAAAATAGATTCTGATTGTTAGCTGTAGCAAAGTAAGCTAAAGTAAACATTTGTCCTCGATAAATGAGAAATACCTGGACAGAAACAAGTCATGAGATTAACAACAAATCAACACCCTTCTAGTGTTGAAATGAATCAAAATAGTGTATTTTCTGCACTTTATTAATGTTTAACTGAGCTGCTCTGGTGATGTTTTCATCATTTATTCTCCAGGTCACATCAGGTCATCTCAGAGCAACAGATCCAGATCATCTCGGGTCCAGGTCCAGGATCTGGTCCAATAGATAACAGTTTGTTTATAATGAAGGAACCAGCGTTACTTTAATGTTCCTTCATTCAGAGCAGCCCAGTAGGAGGGTAACTGTGGGAACGAGAACTCCCTCTGAACAGGAAGAAACCTCCAGAACCAGAACCAGGCTGGAGGGACTGGAGGACAGGAAAGAGACAAACACAGGGGGACTGGACCAGTTGGACCAGAAACTATAAACACAGAGAGAGATGTGGTCAGTTTGTCCTCAGCAGTCTGAGTCTAGAGCAGCAGGGCTAAAGGGAGGAGTCAGGAGAACTCTGAAGCCTGGTCTTAGTAGTCAGGGTTTCTGCTTCATGGACAGAAACTAGAAGCTGGTTCCACCTGAGAGGAGCTGAGACCTGAACGCTCTGCCTCCCATTCTACTGTTAGAAACTCTAGAAACCACAAGTAAACCTGCAGCCTGAGAACCAAGAGCTCTGATGAAACATCTGATACCTAAATAAACATCTGGAACAAGAAGATCTCTAACAGAAGATGGACCCTGATCCTTGAGAGCTTTAGAAGTTAGAAGCTAAACTTTAAATTCAGTTCTGGATCTTCTAGAAATCTGATCTCCTCCTAACTCTCATCAGAACTCTGACAGCAGCATCTGGATCAGCTGGAGGTTCTAAGAGAACGTTAGAACATCCTGATCATAGAGAACTGCAGGAATCAGGTCTGATGGACGAGTTCCTCTGGTTGAGTCAGGATGGCTCTAATTCTTAGGAAGGTGAAGGAAGCAGTCCTAACATGTTTGATCTGAGGGTTAAAGACAGATCCTGGTCCAGAACGACACCAGGGTTCCTTCCATCAGTCCTGGAGGACAGGTCCATCCATCCAGAGGGACTGAACCACTAACTGCTTGAATAGAGAGATGCTAGACTTTGTTTCTGGTTCCTTAAAGACGTCTCTCCTCTCTAGTTGAACTCCTGTCAGATCAGCTGACTCCACTTACTGGTGTGTTTTTACCTGGTGGACCAGGTTCTGTTTGGATCCCACCTGGATGTAGACGGTCCTCCAGGGTCAAAGTCCAACCCATTCATTATGTCCTGCACCAATCAAAGTTCTGATGAAACCCCTGGTCCTGAGCTCAGATTGTTTGAAACATTCAAAACTAAAAGAAAAAAAAAAGCTCCAGCTGCTTCTGTCATTATTCAGAGCCTGGGAGGTCAAAGGTCACCTCCAGACATGTTGGAATCACTCAATTTGTTTGTGTAAATGTCTCAGCAGTGAGAAACAGGAGCATCCTGACATCAGACTCCCTGGATCAGAACATCTGTAACCCGTCTCTGACTCACTGGATCAGAACATCTGTAACGCGTCTCTGACTCACTGGATCAGAACATCTGTAACCCGTCCCGGACTCACTGGATCAGAACATCTGTAACCCGTCCCGGACTCACTGGATCACAACATCTGTAACCCGTCTCTGACTCACTGGATCACAACATCTGTAACCCGTCCCGGACTCACTGGATCAGAACATCTGTAACCCGTCTCTGACTCACTGGATCAGAACATCTGTAACCCGTCTCTGACTCACTGGATCAGAACATCTGTAACCCGTCCCGGACTCACTGGATCAGAACATCTGTAACCCGTCCCGGACTCACTGGATCAGAACATCTGTAACCCGTCCCGGACTCACTGGATCAGAACATCTGTAACCCGTCTCTGACTCACTGGATCAGAACATCTGTAACCCGTCTCTGACTCACTGGATCACAACATCTGTAACCCGTCCCGGACTCACTGGATCAGAACATCTGTAACCCGTCTCTGACTCACTGGATCACAACATCTGTAATCCGTCTCTGACTCACTGGATCACAACATCTGTAACCCGTCTCTGACTCACTGGATCACAACATCTGTAACCCGTCTCTGACTCACTGGATCACAACATCTGTAACCCGCCTCTGACTCACTGGATCAGAACATCTGTAACCCGTCTCTGACTCACTGGATCAGAACATCTGTAACTCGTCTCTGACTCACTGGATCACAACATCTGTAACCTGTCTCGGACTCACTGGATCAGAACATCTGTAATCCGTCTCTGACTCACTGGATCACAACATCTGTAACCCGTCTCTGACTCACTGGATCACAACATCTGTAACCCGTCTCTGACTCACTGGATCAGAACATCTGTAACCCGTCTCTGACTCACTGGATCAGAACATCTGTAACCCGTCTCTGACTCACTGGATCAGAACATCTGTAACCCGTCTCTGACTCACTGGATCAGAACATCTGTAATCCGTCTCTGACTCACTGGATCAGAACATCTGTAATCCGTCTCTGACTCACTGGATCACAACATCTGTAACCCGTCCCGGACTCACTGGATCACAACATCTGTAACCCGTCTCTGACTCACTGGATCACAACATCTGTAACCCGTCTCTGACTCACTGGATCACAACATCTGTAATCCGTCTCTGACTCACTGGATCACAACATCTGTAACCCGTCTCTGACTCACTGGATCAGAACATCTGTAACCCGTCTCTGACTCACTGGATCAGAACATCTGTAACCCGTCTCTGACTCACTGGATCACAACATCTGTAACCCGTCCCGGACTCACTGGATCAGAACATCTGTAATCCGTCTCTGACTCACTGGATCAGAACATCTGTAACCCGTCCCGGACTCACTGGATCAGAACATCTGTAATCCGTCTCTGACTCACTGGATCAGAACATCTGTAATCCGTCTCTGACTCACTGGATCAGAACATCTGTAATCCGTCTCTGACTCACTGGATCAGAACATCTGTAATCCGTCTCTGACTCACTGGATCAGAACATCTGTAATCCGTCTCTGACTCACTGGATCAGAACATCTGTAACCCGTCTCTGACTCACTGGATCACAACATCTGTAACCCGTCTCTGACTCACTGGATCACAACATCTGTAACCCGTCTCTGACTCACTGGATCACAACATCTGTAATCCATCTCTGACTCACTGGATCACAACATCTGTAACCCGTCTCTGACTCACTGGATCACAACATCTCTAACCCGTCCCAGACTCACTGGATCAGAACATCTGTAACCCGTCTCTGACTCACTGGATCACAACATCTGTAACCCGTCTCTGACTCACTGGATCAGAACATCTGTAATCCGTCTCTGACTCACTGGATCAGAACATCTGTAACCCGTCCCGGACTCACTGGATCAGAACATCTGTAACCCGTCCCTGACTCACTGGATCACAACATCTGTAACCCGTCTCTGACTCACTGGATCAGAACATCTGTAACCCGTCTCTGACTCACTGGATCACAACATCTGTAACCCGTCTCTGACTCACTGGATCACAACATCTGTAACCCGTCTCTGACTCACTGGATCAGAACATCTGTAACCCGTCTCTGACTCACTGGATCACAACATCTGTAATCCGTCTCTGACTCACTGGATCACAACATCTGTAACCCGTCTCTGACTCACTGGATCAGAACATCTGTAACCCGTCTCTGACTCACTGGATCACAACATCTGTAACCCGTCTCTGACTCACTGGATCACAACATCTGTAACCCGTCTCTGACTCACTGGATCACAACATCTGTAACCCGTCTCTGACTCACTGGATCACAACATCTGTAACCCGTCTCTGACTCACTGGATCAGAACATCCATCAATAACAAAACGCTCTGGAATTCTAACAATAAACGATAATAAATAAACAGCTATTTTTCTACAGTGAGGACCACACCCACCTGTGACATCACCAAAACAGGTAGTATCTAGAAACAGGAAGTAGTCCTCTGACCAGAGCGCTACTGAGATCAGGACAGACTAGCAGGTTAAAATGACTGTGTGGATAGTGATGATCAGGGTTAACCAACTGATAGGTTTTCATAATGGAGCATCTCTATTCCCTGTGTGGACAGACGCAGTGACATCGTACCCTGTGTGACGTCGTACCCTGTGTGACGTCGTACCCTGTGTGATGTCATACTCTGACTCCACCCTGCTCTCTTCTCTGACTGTTAGTCATGTTTGTTGTCACTCATCAGAAACTGATCCTCGACGTTAAAGTCTGAACCCTATCTACCTTGTGGTGTCTGAGCAGTCAGTTGACAGTCGTCTTCACCGCTGCATCTTAACGTTCAAACGGCTGGTTGTTGGGTAAATAATAAATAATTATTGACTTGTTCAGCTCAGAAGGGTTCATGAGGTGAGATGAGACCCTGTTTACTGAGAGATTAACTCAAAAGTCAGTGATTTAATCTAAAAATAATGAGGAGGTGAAACATCAACTTCACATGTTTTAGTCTCTGTTTTATCAAAACATGAACTGAACTACAAATCATCTAAAATATAGCATGTGTGAATGTAAAGTTATCTATTATTAATATTCATAAGTCCTTATAACACTCATAGACAAAAAGAGTAAGATGTTTCTTGATGTGGAGGTTAAAGAATGTAGAGGAGAGGATTATTCTTCATGTTTTCTGATGTAGAGATAAAACTAAACCTGTCTTTTATTTTAAAATTATATTAATGCCAAACTCAAACTCTGTTATTTTTATTCTTTTAGTCACCAGTTATCAAACTTTAGAAAATATTTTTAAAACTTATTTCACCTTTTTGTTCAGTGATTCAGTCACAACCAACGCTTCTCATTTGATCTAGGAAAAAGGTAAAAAGTTCTTTAAGATCTTTAGAAAATGAAAACCTCTGGAAGTCTGATGGATTAATAATCTTATTCTACAGAGTTCTTCGTCTCTTTGGTCTTTATGTCTGACATACGGTCAACAGGTCAGTCTCTGTTTACCTGTTTCACTTGACCGGCTTCGACTCACAGCTGTGGTCTTCATCACAAGTGTCCCGCTGTAGGTGTGACGTGTCTTTATCAGCTGTTCTCCCTGGTGGTGGATGGTCCCAGATGTGAGACAGCTGGTAGGCCTCCTGGTCCTGGTTCATGGCCCACCTGGCCCACTTCCTTATCTCGATGGCCTCCCTTATCCAGCTGATTAGTGTTTGTGTGCTTTGACTGTAGTATGGATCTGATGTTTCTTCATAGTTCTATATGGTGTGTGTGTGTGTGTGTGTATGCTAGTTCCTTTTCCTGTCTGTGATGGAACTGACCCGTCCGTATAGTGTTCTAACACCTGACAGTGTGTAGGGTTAGGTTAGGGCTAACCCTTACCCTATTGGGTTCTGACTGAGGTCCAGAGCAGGTATTGGTCAGCGGGTTTCCTGTGGATTGTGATTTTTCTGCTGCCATTTTTGTATTGGTGGATGTTTAAGTCCAGAAATGCTACGTTACGGTTGCTACCTCTTCGTATGTGAATTTTACATTGCTGGTGGTGTCAGTGGTGTTCAGATGATCCGTGAGTTGTTCTATAGTTTTTATGGTTTCTAAAGTGTCGTCTACAAACTGTATCTCCTCCAAAACATGGGTCTGATCTCTTCTGTGTTGATGGCCTTTTCTTCTAGATCCTCCACGAAAAACCCGCTCATCACGGCTGATAACGGGTCCCCTGTGGCAAAACCTTCTTTCTGTTTTATATTTTATTTTTATGTTAGAAATATTTGGACTTCATGACAAAGTGTAGTAGGCAGGAAATCTCACAGGCTGTTAGATTTGTGCAGAAGACAACAGATATAGATGTTGGACACGGGAGGCCATCGAGATAAGGAAGTGGGCCAGGTGGTCTATGAACGAGACAAACCTGGGACTCTCTACTCCAGAGTCCATCCGGTGGAGATGAGCGTGACAGACCTGACGGGTCTGGGTGGGTCACGCCCATCGGGATGAACAGCTGATAAAGACACGTCACAACTAGAGTGGGGACCCTGCTGATGAAGACCACAGTGTGGGTTAAAACAGGTCAAGTTGACCTTATGTCAGAAATAAAGAACCTCAATGACCATTAGAACCATCCTGTGGTTCTGCTGCTGACTTTTAACTCTTTGTTCTGTGATGATGATGATGATGATGTTGTCATCAGGTTGAAGAAGACCACCCAGAAGAAGAAGTACGGTCTGCTGTCCAACTACGATGACTCTGTGGAGATGGAGGCGGTGGATAGCGATGAAGATGACACGCTGTATGAAGCTCGCAGCCTGCGCAGGTCAGAGGTCAACAGGCAGCATCACTGAACCAGACTGGATTCTGGGAAATAAGTTACTTTATTCACTTTTACTTTTAATTTTGTTGATAAATTTTCTCACAAAGTTAATTAATTTTATTGTCATTTTCCTCTAAATGTGGAGCAAGAACAATACTAGGTAATGGAAATATGATTTAATAAAGTTTATAGAGATGTTTGTGGAATATTAACAAATAATGAAGAAATCAATAAATTATTCATTAAAATGTTTTTGATCATTAAAACATTCAGCAGTGAAACAAGCGTCCATCAGCTGACGGGAGTTTGATCAGAAATATGGAGGAGTTAGATCAGTGGTTAGGGTCAGACTGATCATCGATCAGCTGGTGGATCACTGATCAGCTGGTGGATCGTTGACCAGCTGGTGGATCGTTGATCAGCTGGTGGATCGCTGATCAGCTGGTGGATCGTTGATCAGCTGGTGGATCACTGATCAGCTGGTGGATCGTTGATCAGCTGGTGGATCGTTGATCAGCTGGTGGATCGTTGATCAGCTGGTGGATCACTGATCACCTGGTGGATCACTGATCAGCTGGTGGATCGTTGATCAGCTGGTGGATCACTGATCACCTGGTGGATCACTGATCAGCTGGTGGATCACTGATCAGCTGGTGGATCGTTGATCAGCTGGTGGATCACTGATCAGCTGGTGGATCGTTGATCAGCTGGTGGATCACTGATAACCTGGTGGATCGTTGATCAGCTGGTGGATCACTGATAACCTGGTGGATCGTTGATCAGCTGGTGGATCGTTGATCAGCTGGTGGATCACTGATAACCTGGTGGATCGTTGATCAGCTGGTGGATCGTTGATCAGCTGGTGGATCACTGATCAGCTGGTGGATCGTTGATCAGCTGGTGGATCACTGATAACCTGGTGGATCGTTGATCAGCTGGTGGATCGTTGATCAGCTGGTGGATCGTTGATCAGCTGGTGGATCACTGATCAGCTGGTGGATCGTTGATCAGCTGGTGGATCACTGATCAGCTGGTGGATCGTTGATCAGCTGGTGGATCGTTGATCAGCTGGTGGATCGTCGATCAGCTGGTGGATCACTGATCAGCTGGTGGATCGTTGATCAGCTGTGATCAGCTGGTGGATCGTTGATCAGCTGGTGGATCACTGATCAGCTGGTGGATCGTTGATCAGCTGGTGGATCACTGATCAGCTGGTGGATCGTTGATCAGCTGGTGGATCGCTGATCAGCTGGTGGATCGCTGATCACCTGGTGGATCGTTGATCAGCTGGTGGATCACTGATCAGCTGGTGGATCGTTGATCAGCTGGTGGATCGTTGATCAGCTGGTGGATCGTTGATCAGCTGGTGGATCGCTGATCAGCTGGTGGATCGTTGATCAGCTGTGATCAGCTGGTGGATCGTTGATCAGCTGGTGGATCACTGATAACCTGGTGGATCGTTGATCAGCTGGTGGATTGTTGATCAGCTGGTGGATCGCTGATCACCTGGTGGATCGTTGATCAGCTGGTGGATCGTTGATCAGCTGGTGGATCGTTGATCAGCTGGTGGATCGCTGATCAGCTGGTGGATCGTTGATCAGCTGGTGGATCGTTGATCAGCTGGTGGATCGCTGATCACCTGGTGGATCGCTGATCACCTGGTGGATCGCTGATAACCTGGTGGATCGTTGATCAGCTGGTGGATCACTGATAACCTGGTGGATCGTTGATCAGCTGGTGGATCGTTGATCAGCTGGTGGATCGCTGATCACCTGGTGGATCGTTGATCACCTGGTGGATCACTGATAACCTGGTGGATCGTTGATCAGCTGGTGGATCACTGATAACCTGGTGGATCGTTGATCAGCTGGTGGATCGTTGATCAGCTGGTGGATCGTTGATCACCTGGTGGATCGTTGATCAGCTGGTGGATCACTGATCAGCTGGTGGATCGTTGATCAGCTGTGATCAGCTGGTGGATCGTTGATCAGCTGGTGGATCGTTGATCAGCTGGTGGATCGTTGATCAGCTGGTGGATCGTCGATCAGCTGGTGGATCACTGATCAGCTGGTGGATCGTTGATCAGCTGGTGGATCGCTGATCAGCTGGTGGATCGTTGATCAGCTGGTGGATCGTTGATCAGCTGGTGGATCGTTGATCAGCTGGTGGATCACTGATCAGCTGGTGGATCGTTGATCAGCTGTGATCTAGCTGGTGGATCGTTGATCAGCTGGTGGATCACTGATAACCTGGTGGATCGTTGATCAGCTGTGATCAGCTGGTGGATCGTTGATCAGCTGGTGGATCACTGATCAGCTGGTGGATCGTTGATCAGCTGGTGGATCACTGATCAGCTGGTGGATCATTGATCAGCTGGTGGATCGCTGATCAGCTGGTGGATCGTTGATCAGCTGGTGGATCACTGATCAGCTGGTGGATCGTTGATCAGCTGTGATCAGCTGGTGGATCGTTGATCAGCTGGTGGATCACTGATAACCTGGTGGATCGTTGATCAGCTGTGATCAGCTGGTGGATCGTTGATCAGCTGGTGGATCACTGATCAGCTGGTGGATCGTTGATCAGCTGGTGGATCACTGATCAGCTGGTGGATCGTTGATCAGCTGGTGGATCACTGATAACCTGGTGGATCGTTGATCAGCTGGTGGATCACTGATAACCTGGTGGATCGTTGATCAGCTGGTGGATCACTGATCAGCTGGTGGATCGTTGATCAGCTGGTGGATCGCTGATCAGCTGGTGGATCACTGATCAGCTGGTGGATCACTGATCAGCTGGTGGATCGTTGATCAGCTGGTGGATCACTGATCAGCTGGTGGATCGTTGATCAGCTGGTGGATCGCTGATCACCTGGTGGATCGTTGATCAGCTGGTGGATCACTGATCAGCTGGTGGATCTGATCAGTCTTGTCTTGTTTCTCTGTTCAGATGAGTTCTGCCGTGTGATGGATCCCACCTGAACATCTAATGGATCAAAGACAAATGTCTGCTGGAGGAAAACGGACCAAAGAGTCGCTGAAGACCAAAACCCAAAGCTTCCAGCTGCTGGGGCTCCGGAGCAGGATAATCAATATTTAATGAAACAGGTGTTGATGGTTGAATCTCCACTACAGGAAGCAGATGGGACACTGTGTATTCTCCTGAGGCCAAATCGTTCTCTTTTCATTTACTAACGTGAATTCAGAGTCTGTTTCTAACCATTTCCTTTGTTGTATTTTTGTGTCTGAGCGTTTTTCTGCTCTGACTTTTGTGCTTTGAACTACTGTAAAAGTTCTGGATGTTCTGGTCAGGTCTGATTCAGCAGCGATGGGTCTGAAACGTTCGACTGATCAGGATCTGACCTCTTGACAGACTTTGAGCCCATCCATCCTGCTCAGATAACAAGTGTTAGAAACATTTTGGGTGTTGATGCAGTTTATTTTCTAATGTTTTCAGCTTTAATCAAACTTTGTGTAAAAATGTTTCTACTAATTAATTCAGGCGCTGATTTCCTCTCACACTTTGAGAATTTTGTATTTAAAAACAAATAAATGACTATTTCTGAACTAATGTTTGTGTTTTCTGCTGCTGCTGTTATTGTGTTTTTATTTAATATTAATAAACCTGATTGAGTCATTTTATGAGGATAAGTATCAATAAATAAGTTTAACATGTAGTAATGCAAAAATCATTTAACTATTTTATAATGTCCGTAACTTGTATCAGAATCAATACATTTCAGAGGTGTCAAATTTAAAAGTAAAGTAACACATAGACTATTCACAATGTCTCTGAGTGTCCATCAGTATGGATCTTTTAAACAGTCCGATGTTTATTTGCATTAAAAACACGATTTGGCTTTAAAATATTAAAAAGCCAGGAAGCAAAGCGATGTAGTTCCTGTCTGTGTCCAGCAGGGGGCACCAGAACATAGAGCAGGCAGAAACCTCAACTTCCGGTCTTTCAGTTCAATGAAAAGTTTTTAAAATGACAAAATTCAGGGCAGCATTAGCTCAGTTGGGAGAGTGTCCGGTCTGGTAACCAGAGGGTCACCGGTTCGATCCCTAGCTCTGGCTAGGGATCGAATGGGATGGACCAGTTCCTGTCTGAGGGTGTTGTTGGGTTGGAACTTTACTGGGATACTGTGTTTGGAGAAAACTCTTCTCAGTGTCTCTGAGACTCCTGCTACGTATGGGATGACGGAGCTTTAGCGCTTGTTGTCCTTGTCTTTTGTAGCTGCTGTGGAGTCTTTTCCAGATTTCTTTCTTGATTTAGTGAAGGCCCAGTTTGGGTAACTGCAGGTCTGGAGAGCTTCTTTGACGTGTTTCTGTTCCTTTTGTTTCTCTTCAGTTCTGGTGGAATGTTCTCAGCTCGGTGGTGTAAAGTCCTGATAACTGATAGTGTGTGCCCCAGTGGGTGATGGGAGTCAAAATGCAGGTACTGGTCTGTGTGAGGAGGTTTCCTGTAAACCTCAGTGCTGAGACTTCCATCCTGTTTAATTTGTACAGCGCTGTCCAAGAAGGGCAGTTTGTTGTTGTGTGCGTCCTCCTGGTGAACCTGATGTTTTGATCCACAGCGTTGATGTGTTTGGTGAAGCTTCTACTTCAGGAGTCAGGATCTTGACCCGTGTGTCGTCCACATGTCTGAACCAGTGGCTCGGTGCTGCTCCATTGGAGGAGTTCAGAGCTCTGTTTCCACTTCCTCCATGTAGAGGTTAGCCACACTGGGTGAGACTGGAGAGCCCATGGCACATCCATGTTTCTGCCTGTAGAACTGTGGTTGTGTTTGAAGTAGGTGGTGGAGAGACAAAGGTCCAGGAGGGACCAGATCTGGTCTGGAGTCAGGTTTGTTCTGTCACTTAGTGATCTCTACTGGGATGAGCAGTGAAACGTCTTCAAAGAACCAAATAAGTCCAGTTGTCTTTATTTAAAACCTTTTTTGGAATAAACCACATAGTTTTTTGGTTTTTCAGTTTTTGAAAGCCAAAAGTAAAAATGTAGTATTTAACAACGACAAAAACCACAGTGATGGATTTTTACCTTTTTTAACCTAAAATGCAAAATCCAGTAAATGTTTTAATTCGTTGCAACACCGGAAGTTGAATTGTTTTGAGCTAAAACGTGAAAACTTTACACAATGGCTGCACTGGAGCCCTTCACAAACTTGATAGGCGGCTCTTTGAAGATGTCAAACCCCCCCCACGCTGACATCAGGGATGCTTCACGCCGCCATGGAGCTCCACATCACTCTGTATGAGTGTCAGAAGGTTCTGCATGGAGAACAATCTGAGAAGACGCAACTCTGTGTGATGCGTCAACTCTAGGGATGAGTGAGTACCGCATTATCTGTATCTGTTCAACCACCTAAATTATCTGTATCCGTATCTGTACTCGGAGTGGGCGGGGCCTAAACCGGAAGTGGGCGGGGCGTGAACCAGAAGTGACATGTTTTGCCCTGAAGTGGGTGTGGCTTAAACCTGTACTTTATTTTAAGTCTGAAATTGATCTGATTGATCAGAATTAGCTTTATGTATTGTTTATTTGAAAACTATTTACAGAGCAGCCTCAGAATTCAGATTCAATGTTTTTGATCACAATATTAAAGGCTGGGTTTTCAGCCTTTTTTGAGCCGAGGTACACTTTGTTATTGAAAAATATCACAAGGCACACCATTGGGGGGGGCTAGTTACCAGCCTAACACCTGTCAGAACCTCCCAGACCAGAGTCACAACCCCCCCCCCCCCCAACCCCCACC
>SSNR01000671.1:179154-200010 GCA_006937965.1 Callopanchax toddi | reverse complement strand
TATTTCATTGCTCCGGTTTGCGAGTCCGGTCAAGTTCAAGAAATTGGCAGATTCGAAGTTTGCCTTTCAATAGCTTCCGATCAAATGGGTGTAATAACAAATACTGCACCTCATTAGAATCGTAGGAAGGTGGTCTACAAGCTACAACCTCGTTTTTATAAAACCATCCCTCCTCCGCTGCAGTTTTACATGTTTGATCGCTGGTCCAGTCAGCTGAAGCGCTGCTGAGCGGGCAGGGACCGTCTACAAATTACCACTCTGTTGACAGCTCTTATGTAAAAATTAAATAACTACACTCTTCTACACTGTACTTTCACCAAACTTATACATAGTGTCAATAGACATCTTCTCTTCAGGTTGCATTCTAAAAATATAATTTTGGGGGATTTTTGTTTATATTTTGTTAATATTTTTTATTATGTTTACTAGGAACTCTAAACCTGTACACTGTAATCACCATATTATTTACTCTACATACTAGAAGTCACCAAAATCACACAGATGACAGTATATATATACTACAAGTCTCAGTTTCTGGAAATGTGTTTTTTAATGATTTTTGGTGAAATATTATTATTTTTTCAATAACTCCACCACTGTACACTCTGCTGACACCAAACTCACAGAGATGATCACAGGACATCTCCTCTCTATACTACAAGCCTTAGTTCTGTCGAAAAACAATCAGCTGATTTGTCTACCTGGAGGAGTCTACCTGATTAACTGCAGCTGTCTCTTGTTTCTACATGAGCTGAAAGTACCTGTGAATCACCTTCCTCCTGAATCCCTGAGATATTGTAGATGTCGTTAGGAACTATTGTCCTTGAATGGTTCTCTTTTTTTTTAAATGCAGGAATGTGTAAATTAGATCAAAGCAGGTTTGGAATCAGGTTCAGAGAAAAATGGTCGCACTGGAAAAGTGCAACCTGAGGCATTCCCTTGTTTAGTGTAGGTCTTTTATGTTTGACGTAGATCCTCTCTACAACCATCTACCTTCTCTGTCCAAAATGTGGACATTGTCATTTTCAAAGGTCTGTCCTTGTCCTTGAGATGTAAATGGACTGCTGAGTCATGACCTGAAAAGGTGACTCTACTGTGTTGTGCCATGTACTTGTGTAATTGTTGGTTTTTATTCCGATGTAAGAGTCTGGCCAGTCCTCACTGTAAAGGACTGCATAAACAAAGAAGCCAAGCTTCTTTTTGGTTGTATGGTACTTTAGATTAACCAGTTTCTGTCTGAGTGTGTTGTTGGGTTTGAAGTTGACTGTCAACTTAATTTTAATATGACAAAACTAAGACTTGTAGTATATATGTACTGTGATCATCTGTGTGATTTTGGTGACTTCTAGTATGTAGAGTAGATAATATGGTGATTACAGTGTACAGGTTTAGAGTTCCTAGTAAATATAATAAAAAATATTAACAAAATATAAACAAAAATCCCCCAAAATTATATTTTTAGAATGCAATCTGAAGAGAAGATGTCTATTGACACTATGTATAAGTTTGGTGAAAGTACAGTGTAGAAGAGTGTAGTTATTTAATTTTTACATAAGAGCTGTCAACAGAGTGGTAATTTGTAGACGGTCCCTGCCCGCTCAGCAGCCTTCAGCTGACTGGACCAGCGATCAAAATGTAAAACTGCAGCGGAGGAGGGATGGTTTTATAAAAACGAGGTTGTAGCTTGTAGACCACCTTCCTACGATTCTAATGAGGTGCAGTATTTGTTATTACACCCATTTGATCGGAAGCTTTTGAACGGCAAACTTCGAATCTGCCAATTTCTTAAACTTTACCGGACTCGCAAACCGGAGCAATGAAATATGAAAATCGAATTCTTTCTTACAGCCCGTTTTTCCATTTCGTTTTTTTGATCTTCGACTAGGATTAAAATATGAAAAACAAGACCTTTTTTTGCATTTTGTGTCCGTTTCAAAAACAAATAACAAAATGTGAAAGAAAAAATTCCTTTTTCGATTTTTGGTTTTAATTGAAAATGGAAAGAACGAAGAGTACACGGATTCGGATTGATTAAACTCGTTATCTGATTTTACGTTTTGGTTTTATAAACAGAAAATGAAAAATCCTTGTCAATTTTCATTTTGTTTTTCATTTTTGTTTTAAAATGAAAAAAAAAAAAAAAAACGAACTGCCTGAAAGTACACAGACCAATAAAGACTGATAGGGTTTGTAATCCCAGTGTTGGTAATTGGATTCAGGCTTATGTCCACACATGACCATTTAAAACCATCCTGGTAATCCCTTTTCTCCTCTCAGTCATCTGGTTGGATTGGTTAGTAGGACAGAGGGATTATACACTTTGCTGGGGCCAATATACGAACCTTAACAGGTAGGGATTTATACTTTATTATTGATAAAACATTACTAAATTATTTTAGATATTTTGAGGAGATATGAGTATCAGAGTAAGCAGCTGTTGGTACAGAAATATCAACTTACTCTATTTAATACATGCCATAATGAGTTGATTACAATAAAATTGTACCTTTTCTTTTTTTTTCATTCCTTGCTCAAAGTGACAACAATGCATAGACATTTTTTATTTTAATGTTTAGGCACATAACTATTATTTTAAACATTGCTCCATGTCAGCAGCAGCAGCCATGGTGGATGCAGCGGCAGCAGAGCAATTCCTGGATGCCAACCCAATGTTCGCCAAGCAGTACTATGACACGTATTTACGTCCCAAAGTCATCTCAGACCTGCTGGATAGCAACCGTCAGCCAATGATGGACACCAGCACGTTCCATGACCTGACGATGGTAGATGAGAGTGAGATTCTTTTTGACCTGGTGCGAGACATTCAGGACAACTTGCAGATGGAGAGGTCGGTCTTCAGACTTATGAAACACCTCAGCTTCATGCTGGGGGCAGATCGCATGAGTCTCTTCATGTACCGGCAGAGGAACGGTGTGGCTGAGCTGGCCACAAGGTGACTGTGCATCTCTTACATATCAGACACTTTTATTCTTGTTTATTCTTAGAAAAAATGCAATATGTATACATTTGAATCTGCATTTTATGCAGTAAAATGATTGTGGAGCTTGCATCCACTCACATTTGAGACGATCAAGCTTACAGGACACAGTTTTTCTCTGTTGTGTTATAAAATGAAAATTGAAGCAGTCAAAGTCAAATTTTAATGCCTTGATCCATTTTCCTCCCAGAGCACCACCCCCGACAGTCAATAGTACTAACTCAATATTTATCTACTTCTATTTGCATTTCATTTGCCTAATCTTGACAAGAAAACATTTTGCCAGAATAAATCATTTGTTCAGGGAGCCCAGCTAAACGAGGACAGCCTGTTTTTAGCAGCTCAAACTTTTAGATTCAAACTGCTTTAGATGTTTATATCTGAAAATATATTCATCTTTTCTCTTTCCTTCTCATCTTAAGTTAATGCAGTCTGTGATTTCAAGGCCCTGAAGATTCCAGGACAGCCATACACTACACTCATGATCAAATACTGGGATGCTTTGGAACATTTGTAGTTAGAGGTCCAAGCTGTGAAAACAACATGCTTTAATAGCACCGCCCATAACAGTTTTCCTATTCTATTATGTTTTTTAGGTTATTTAATGTCCACAAAGATGCAACTTATGATGAGTGCTTGGTGCAGCCTGAAAGTGAAATCGTGTACCCGTTGGATATGGGTATCGTGGGCCATGTAGCAACCAGCAAGAAGATGGTGAACGTTCCCGACGTGTCACAGGTAGACACACCTGAAAACAGCTTATGCGTAATCATTCATATATTCAACCTTATTAACTTTCCAGCCTGTCTACTTTTTATTTTTCTACCATCCACTTACACACAACATGCTCTGAATTATTCTATTAATCATCATATTAGGCTGTAGATATTGAGTAGTTAAAGATAAAATTTTCTATCCATGAATTTTCTCTTAAAGAAAAACGTTTTTTGTTGCTGTTGATTTTATGTATTTGTGTATGCTGCTGTGACAAGTGAATTTCTCCACTGCGGGATCAATAAAGTAATTCTAATTCTATTCTATGGAAAATTTATTTATTGCACCTTGTTAAAACTGACTGACATGAATGACATATTGCTAAGTTGAACATTGATGTAAAACTAAAATGATCATCTAATAAAAATGTTAATTTTAAGGAAGCAACAGGAAACAATTAAAAAAGTTATTAGTTTAAAAAGTAAATTTTTGCTTTTTGTTTATGTTTCATTCTGACCACAAGAGGGCGACAAGACACCACTGCATCCCTTCATTTAATTCCATTTAACCAAGGCCAGCTCAATCTCATTACAGCCAATACTGTTGACATTTAAAATATCTTGCAAGCTTTTCTCTCTCTCATGAACCCATCATGCTACAACAGGTCCACTACCTTCATATTCACTCACAATCCCCTCTGCCCACACCTGCCCAATGTGTAATTGGGATTACAGTGGTACACGAAATCTAATTGATGCATTTACAAACACTCCTCAGTATCAGTTCAGTCCCTTCAGTTCCTTTTATGTGAGATTAGAGACTGTCCTCAGCTGCTGATGTGTGAACTAAACAGACCAGGTTGATGGTTCCTTTTTTTGTGTCCAATGCCTGCCTATTGTGTCTTTAATGTGAGTCATGACAGAACAAACATCTTTACTTTTTGAAACTTCAGCCAGTCTTACATTTAGAATTATGTGAAGTGAGAAACTGTTCCACTGAAATGAGTATTTCTGATCCTGAGCATCCATTGTGGACAGAATGTCAACTCCTGCCATCAGGACGACGCTACCAGGCGATGCTGTGTATACAGGACTGAAAGAGGGAAGAAATTTTTTATTCCCACTGCGACTAGACTAGTAAATTCAGGCCTATGAGGACTTCTTGTGTTGTTTGTTGATCGTCTGTGCTTGGATTGAATGTTGTTGTTTTATGTGAACACTGCTGCTTGTGTTCACACTGCTCCAAGCATTAATTTCCCCATATAATGGGTTGGCTTTATGCTGCTAATGCACAGAAAACGCTGTTTTAATGATGCACAGACTAGGAATCTCTGCCTCTCTGCACCATGTTTCCATTCTACTCCAATCTTGCACAGTGGGAATTTCAGGATTCCTGTACTGTAGGTGGAGATTATTTAGTTTATTAAACCTGTCTTTAATTTTCCATCATCTGTCTTTTCTCTCTTAAATATTCACACCATATGTATAGTGAGTGTGGTTCTGCAGCTTAACGTTTGGTCATTCGAGAAGTGTCACTGCGTCTGTGTTCAAGGCAGGCTGAGAGGCTGAGCGAGTTAATCTGTCCTGAATTAGAGTGATCCCAGATTAGTCCCAGAGGTCACATAGGCCCTGAGCCAATTTTGCTGACTCGGCACAATAACACACCTTTAATCTATTCTGCTCTTTCTTTTGCCCTCATCGTTGTCCACTGGAGCAGAAATAACTAGGGATTCAATTAATGTGTCAGAATTTGTCTTAACTTGAAAATGTGAATTAGCCAAGGAAACGTGTCTCTTAAAATGTATATTAAATAAAAGCAGGGACTCTCAAGGTGAGAGTCAGCTCCTTTAAATCTGA
This sequence comes from Callopanchax toddi, assembly GCA_006937965.1. Lineage (NCBI taxonomy): Eukaryota > Metazoa > Chordata > Actinopteri > Cyprinodontiformes > Nothobranchiidae > Callopanchax > Callopanchax toddi. Next base: position 194,442 of record SSNR01000671.1, on the reverse strand, counting down.
ACCCATGCTCTCAACTGGAAAAAGTTTGAATGATCCCTCTGGATTGGGAGTGAATCTTGGCATCTTGGACAGACTGGTGGATCGTTTTTAGGAATGAGGGCATTGCTTCTGTCAGTCATAGTGAAGATGGAGCCAAACAGAAAGGCAAGGTACTCAGTTCGTCATGACCAAAAGAGTAAGACCCTGGATACAAGTGGCTGATATCAACTTCCTCTGTAGGGTGACTAGGGCCAGTCTCAGAGGGGTATCTAGAGTAGAGACTGCTCCTCCTCATCACTCTGATTAGGATGTCTCCTGGTCACCTCCTTCTGAAGGATTTCCAGGTATGTCCCACTAGAAGGAGACTCCAGGGCAGATCTTGGAATGTTGGTGAATACTGTAGGTGAACATTTTGAACAAAACATAGCTGTAGAGCTGCAGCTATTGAATAATTTAGTCATTGAACATTCTTCTGAATAATCCATAGATTCCTTGAGTACTCAGATATAAATGTAAAGCTGCTCTTCCCCTCTGCGCTCTTGTGTAACTATGTGCATATGTCCAGGTCCAGGTAAAGATCATTTAAGCTATTATTCAACCTGTTTGTTTACTTACATTTTTTTCTAGAACATTGATCTTTATATAAAAGCTACCAGTCAACAGGTCTTACAGCCCTGTCCAGCAAACACACCTCATACCTTTTATATTACTTTTTGTAAGATGATAAAGTCTGAACAGGGATGCAGAAGTGAGTGAATTACCTGAAAACTTTGCTTAGTTTGCCAGAGTACAACAGCTAGTCCTTGAAAATGTCAAACTTTCTCTTGTTTTTGAGAACTATTTCTTTATTCTGAATCAGTCTGAAGGCAGGTGAGTTCTTTATGCTGGAAACGGAGAACAACTCCTGATTCTTTAAATCAGAACATGTTGATAACAGACTTCATCTCAAGCAGAATCTATTGGTAGAGGTTTCTTCATTTTAATCAGAACAAGTCTAGACATATAGACCTGAGCTGATGTCACTGCATTCACTTTTTTCTCTCTTTCTTAAATTGAGAACACTGGTCTGACTGTAAAGGTTTCTGACTGCAGCGAGTCGAGTTTTAATCACATCAGAGTTTGTATAAAGTGGCTGACGTGGCACCCTCATGCTGAAAATTTGCCTTGATTCTATTAATTTTGCCTCAGTGAGTTTTTGTAATCGAATTATTTGAATAATTCAAAGAATCGTTTTAACTCTACTTAGTTGTTGTACAACTGAAGAGTAACTGAAATTGTGAATATTTATGTGAGAAGTACTTGTCAGAGTAGTCAATAAAGAATTGATAGTGGCACACAATCACTTTTTGTTTCTCCTATAGAGTCCTCATTTCAGTAACTTTGTTGATGATCTGACTGAGTTTAAGACCAAAAACATTCTTGCTGTCCCCATAATGAACGGTAAAGACATGGTGGCTGTGATGATGGCGATCAATAAGTTGGATGGACCATGTTTCACTGCCAAGGATGAAGAGGTAATTTGTGAAACTTTATTATTCAAAATGTTATTAAATGTTTGCTATTTGCTTAATTCTTGCCAAAATGCTAGATCACTCAAAACCTATCCACGAGTGACTTGTTCAATTCAGTAGAAAAAAGTCAGATTTGACAGTGATGGTTTTAAGCATGGAGTTGATGCTTCACAAATAAAATAAAGTAATTATTTTCTTTTTAGACCCTAAACAAATACCTGAACTTTGCTAACCTGGTGCTGAGAGTTTTCCACCTGAGCTACCTGCACAACTGTGAGACCAGAAGGGGACAGGTGAGTAAAGCAAGCTGCATGCAACAAACTTGGTATTTTCCTTGCCTCACCTTCCTACGCTTACCAGGTCTGGGTCTCGGGGGCAGCATCCCAATTAGGGCATCCCAGCCACCTCCACCAGCTCCTCAGCTGGGAAACCCAGGCGTTCCCTGGCCAACCTGGAGACATATTTCCTCCAGCTTGTACGGGGTCAACCCGGGGGTCTCCTGCCGGCAGGACATGCCCAAAACACCTCCCGAGGGAGGCGTCCAGGAGGCATCTTGTCCAGATGCCTGAACCACCTCAACTGGCTCCCTTCAATATGGAGGAGCTCCGAGTCCCTCCCAGATGTCCGAGCTCCTCACCCTATCTCTAAGGCTGAACCCAGCCACCCTGCAACGGAAACTCATTTCGGCCACTTGCATCTGTGATCTTGTTCTTTCTGTCATTCCCAAAGCTCATGACCATAGGTGAGGATTGGGACGTAGACCGACCGGTAAATTGAGAGCCTTGCTTTCTGGCTCAGCTTCGACTGATCAGTTCAGCGTCCGCATCACTGCAGACCAGTGGCGTAACCAGAAATAGATTTTCGGCTGGGCCTAATAAAAAATGGGTGGGCCCAATAAATCTAATTGAAAATAAGTTTATTTGTAAATGTCATTTTTGTTTAAGCAGGAGGAGTTAAGTTCTAAAAATAGCCTGCGGTGAAATCCGCCAAGTTTTATATTTTTACAATTATTCCAGATGTGTTAAGGCTGTAAAGCCCCTCACTACACTTTAAACACTTTTCTCAGACAGGCATTAACATTTTCACACCTTGATCTCTTGTTTAAACACAACCTGACCATCAGAACATAATAATAATAATAATAATACATTTTATTTCAGGCGCCTTTCAAAACACCCAAGGTCACCGTACAATTAAAATCCACAGTAAAAAACTTCAACAAATAAAACCACTAATTTAAACAACCAGCATAAAACAATCAGAATAAAACAGCTATAATTAATAATGTGCACAGTAAAACACAATAAGACAGAATGGCAGAATCAATCATTTAATTGATGTTTCTGATCGCGTCTGACGGATACCTTGTGCTTCGTCGTGGTAAAAACACAACAACACAGCTGCTGCTGAGACGTGATCTGAGAGCTGCTCTGTGTTTATCAATAGAGATCTCAATTTATTACGTTAATTATTTCGGGTTGGACAGAGAAAGAGAGGAAAAAAAGAGAGGAGCTGCAGCATACCATTTGGAGATGTGACAGCTGCTGTCCATGGTTCTGATTCTGCAGTCTGTCAATCAGTTAAAAACATCTTTTCTACCTGTAAAAGTAGATTTTCATTCTTACCTTGCTGCAGACAAAGAAGCTCATATAGGAAAGGGAGAATAAGGGTGCGACTCATCCAGACTCTCAGAGCGCAGAGAGCAGTCAGGATGCAATGCGATGTAAACATTTTTTTTAAAAAGCATGCAAATTTGCACAAAAACAATCCACAAAACTGCAAGGCAGAAAAAGGTGAACCACAAAAGAGTGAGGGATCACTGTATATATCAGAAACCAACAGAAAAATCTTTGAACAAAGCATCCAAATTCCAAAGCACAGTAAACCTGTAACACAGGTTTTGCTCTCTGACATCTTCAGACAGGCCCTCCACTTTTTGTTTTTTGAAAAACTTTGAAATGACTTTTTGTTTTGCCATTTCTAAAATGCTTTGGTTGAAACTACAAGTCATAGCAGCATAGTACATAGATGTAGCTTGTCTGAAGAGTTCCAAAATTATTCAAAACAGCCAATGAAGGCAAGACTTGCAAATGATGTAATAGATAATAGTTAAATAAAATCACCACAACACATTCATGCTGTTAATGTAAAATATTATTCTATTTCATTTCATTTTATGATGACTTAAATGACACCCCTCAAAAATAAAACTAATTTATATATAATTTTGTTGAGGAAGCCATTTGATTGGGTGGGCACTGGTTCACAGTGGGTGGGCCCAGACCCACCCAGGCCCCTGCTGCAGACGCTGCCCCCATCTGCCTGTTGATCTTCTGCTTCCTCCTTCCCTCACTCACTCATGAAGACCTCCAGACACTTAAACTCCTCCACTTGGGGTAAGACCTGTATTCCGACCCAGAGTTGGCAAGCCACCATTTTCCGATTGAGAGCAATGGTCTCAGATTTAGTGCAAACTTGGTATTTTATATTATCTATCTAATTCTGAGAGTAATTAAAAAAAACAAGCATGATTCAGGAAACAGGAAATTTCCTCTAAATTCTGTATTTAGTTCTTGTGCTGGTTACAAGAGTAAAAACAACCAGTCAGAGTAAAAAGGAATGTGTTTCCAGGAGCTGTGAACCTGACTGAGCTGAAGCACAACAGAGAGGGATGCGGTATTATAATCTGCATTATGTGTACTCATGCAGTTTTACAAGATTGTTCTGCCTTCATCTCAGAGTTATAAAAGAATATACTAGTAGTTTAATCTAAACATCATCTTTTTATTTAGGTACATAGTTTAGGTTGAAATGATGAGAGAACAAATGCACTCAGTTATTTGGTTAAACTTTGGAGAAGTATCAAAACTATCTGAAAAATAAGAGAATTTATAAAAAAAGATTCCCAAACCATCTGTCCATCCATCCAGAGCTGGTGCCTATCTGCAGCAGTCACAGGGCGAGGGGTGGAGGACATCCTGGACAGGTCACCAGTCTATCACAGGAATCCCAAACCATAAACAAGTAAAGTTAAAAAAAAGTAAAAATAATTTAGGGTTTAGGGTGGAATAATTTCACATGTCTGAGCAGACATCATCAGATGTAATAAAAAGAAAGAACCAAAAAATGAAATAATGCAGTGGATCTGCTTGGTTTTGATTTGAATCTTTAAATATGAGTTTGATTATTTGATCTTCTTTTTTGTGTTTTCTTGTCCAGGTTCTGCTGTGGTCAGCCAGCAAGGTGTTTGAGGAGCTGACTGACATAGAGAGGCAGTTCCACAAAGCCTTGTACACAGTCAGAGCATTCCTGAACTGTGACCGTTACTCTGCGGGGCTCCTGGACATGACCAAGACCAAGGTAGGTCTCCACAGGTCCACATGCAGAGTTTAGGATCTTCTGGAAAGCAAAGATGAAGCCTCACTTTCCTTCAATGTTAGATCTTAAGCACCAAAATGAAGCTTAGATGGAAGCAGCAATAGTAATATTAATATTATTTATGGTAGAATTAAAGTATATTCCAAAAAAACTCCACATAGGTTGAAATAAAAGAAGTCAATTGTCAATGACCTTATTCTCATCAATACAAACCTAAAAACATGTTAAAAAACAAACTTTAATTTACATTAATATTGAAGATGTGCACACTAACTTTTGTTTTTCTTTTTAAATACTTTTTCATTTTATGCAACCTTTAGATTCAGAGAACAGGTCATTTAGTTAGAGTTAAAAAAAGTCACTCAAACTCCAGGACCAGAGCAAACCATGGGGCAAGAAGCAGCTATTTTGGTCTTGAGGTGCTTTTTATGGAAAAGAAAAGTAATTTAGCCTGAAAAAGTTTATTTTTAGCTGAAACATACACTCTTAAAAAAAAGAAAAGAGCTGTATATATTTTACATAATTTAAACTGAACACATTTTGTCTAATTCCTGCCTCTTCTCTTCATCCTCTGCTTTTGTTTTTTGTCCTTTTAAGGAGAAGAAATTTTCAAAGACCCTACAGGTTTCTTTGTCTAATTTTAGGGATGCACCGATCCTCTTTTTTTCACTTCCGATCCGATACCGATATCAGAGGTTTAGTATCGGTCGATACCGATCCGATATAGAAAAACCACGCTGTAGTACCTAATGAACTATTTCTCACTATGTGAAAAAAAACTGGGATAATCCTGTTTTGCAGGGCAACATATTTTTTCCTATTTTAAAAAACATATAAAATAGACAAATGTACAGAATAAACTTTTTTTTAAATAGCTGTGCACCACTACAGGAATCCTAAATAAGCCAACAACTTCACACAGTTTGTAAAACAATTAAAAACTAAAACTTCACCTGCTCAGTCAGTGCAGTTAGTGGTATAACACCTTAACCCTTTTAAAATAAAGAACCTGACACTGAGAACAGTAGCTTTACTACTTTAGTCAAATGTAAAAATCAACTGGAACAAAACAAACCCTCTATTAAATGTCTCAGTCAGCACATTTAGGAATTTACAATGCAATATCAAATAAATTAAAGCGCTGAAATAGAGGAGAAAACAAAAGCTGCACTGGCTGATGAGAAATATTAAAAATAAACATCAATCTGCTCTTTACAGTGTTTGTGCAACTGTGCAAACAGAAATTAAACATCCATTATGAAAGAAACTTCACTAATCTTCACTTTCTAGCTTGGTAAACAAAATAAAAATAATCAGAGATAGTCCCAGGTTGTTTTCACCACTGATCAATAGGGCTGGGTATTGTTAAATATTTTTCGATACTACTACTTTAACGATACCTGGTTTTCGATACCGGTACCTTAACGATACTTTTTTCGATACCTATATGTATAATTCTTATAGAAAATAACAAGTACTTAAAGTTTTTTTTTATTAAACAAAAAAAAAAAAAGTTTTATGGCATATTTATGCATGTATTATTATTATTATTATTATTATTATTATTATTATTATTATTATTTATGTATCTCTTCCCTCTGGAACTAACTAAGGCTGTCATACAATCCATGAACTCTTTCTTTTGTTGTTTTGTTTCTGAAAGGGAAACTGAATTTCCAGATTTAAGAGTTATTTGGTTTTTGTTATGGAAAAACAATCAGAAATACAGGAAAACGGATCCGTTTTCATTATTTCATTATTCCCTTTTTGCTAATAAAGAGTACACGGATTCAGGTCGACCAGAAACTAGTGTTACTCTGGAGGTGCCAGGATGGGGGCACAGGAAAAACTGAACCAGAGGAGGAAAACCCTCCACACATCATTGCTGATAACAGAGCCTATATGGTCTCTAATAAAAAGTAAATCCTCCTAAATAAAACAAGTACGTCTCGTGGCCTCGCAGATTTTTAAAATGCAATAAAAAAAAACAGCGCATGTGTTCTGCATCGTCCTGAGGAGGTTGCAGCTCCGACGCCTCAGCAGGTGAAAACGGAGCTGCGGGGTTAAACACCGTGTTCGGGTCAGATCTCCTTCTGACGGTCCGGTCGGTACCAACGAGAGTGTTTAAACAAGAGAGGAAGGTCTCGCTTCGTCTACCTCCGCTTATCCTGACCCGGGTCACGGATCGCGTCTGACTTTTTTTTTTTGCCGTAGCTGTTGAGGAGGAGAGGGGAGCAGAGGGAGGGGCTGGGGCTGTTGTGTGTCCCTCAGCCTGTGTGTGCGCCGATCAGAGCGAGGCTGGAGCGGTGCATTTAAAGGGGCATTTTATTGTAAAAGTACCGAAACTAGGTATCGAAAAACTTTTTTTTTTCGGTCGGTACCACAGTAGTACCATGTTACGATACCCAGCCCTACTGATCAAACAGATTTATCAATCTCAGCCTTATTCAGTGGCAGGTTTTTGTTTAGGATTGTGTTTCTGCTCTCAGCTGTGAGTCTGTTTCACCTGGATCAGGGTTTAAGTGTCTGACAACCTGTCGCACAACCACATCACTCAGCACGCTGTGACAGCAGCCCGTTCATTACGAGCTGCACTGTTTGTTCAATGCAGCCGAGACAACACCGTTTAACGTTGCGCTGTGTGGCGCTAAGCTGATGGTGAGTGGGAGCTGCTACAGCTAAACTAACAAGGAGAAGGCACAGCCGAACTTTAAATCGCCACCTGAACCTCTGAAATTTTCAACGGGGTTTTACCACACAGCTGACCACAGACGACGCGGCAAAGTGGCGGCAGCTTAAACTCTCATCCAGCCGACACTACGGACACCGTTTAACATAGCGCTGTGAGGCGCTTAGCTCTCAGCTCTCATCCAGCCACTAAGTGTGACACGGGGGAAACGTCAGAGCTCCAGACATCTGTTGTGAAACTTGTCTCTCTGCACTTTTAACGTGCAGGGTGCTCATTTATAAAACGTGCTTACGCACAAAATGGGCCAAAAAAGTTGCATAGGTCACTTTTTATGCAAAACTTGGGATTTATAAAAGAAAACGTAACGGAAAAATGTGCGCAACTCTAAGCAAACTTTAGATCTTGCATAAGCACATGTTGGAGACGTGAAACCAGTCAGAGCAGCTGGTGAGATGGAAAAATGTTGAATTTATGACACAATTAAAGACTTGTAGACCCTCGTGCACACAGAACCAAACAATCCGTCTCTAAAAAGAATAAAAATTTAAATCTGAATGAAAATATGTCGCATTTTCGAAAAATATCCCATTATGTTCATCCAGTCGTCTTCAGATTATATAACAACTGCACTTATTGATGCATTATTTGTGATTTTAGAGACTTAGGAATACTGCAGGGACACTTGTGTGTAATGCGCTGGATGCGCTGCAGCTCAGCCAGCAGGCAGACTCCGGATGAATGGGAGAGAGTTTTTAGAGATTTCTAGATAATGACTGGACAATCGATCAGCTGAAAGATTCATTAGAGCATCCTATGGATCAACTGGGTCCAGTATTAGATCAACAGAACCATCGGAACCAGTAAAACCCGGTGTCACCGGCCGTTCTCAGGTTTCAACCAGCGATTTATCCAACAGGTTGACTGTTTAACAGGATGAACAACATGACGTGTCTTCCCCTTTGGATTAAATTAAATGTTGTCATTAAACGTTTCTCTTAGATCTTCACGACCTCTCTGTCAGACTGACAACAGGCGCGCTGCAGCGAGACGTCTCTCGGAGCACTTCCGTGTTCGTAATTCGTCACATTTCACCACCTAATAAAACATTTTTCCGTCCATCCACTTCACCACAAGGACCTCGAGTTTCAGCCTCTGTAAAATTACGCTTCCTAAACCTCTCTGTCGTCACGATTTACTGTTAAAAGCCAGAAACCCACCGGCTTATGCATATGCAATTATTCATGAGGTACTTTGCATTGACCGTATATGGCAGAATGTGGGTGTGTAGGAGGAGGGTTCTGAACCAAAAACAGCTGAGCACAGTTCTAGGTCTGACATCGATTTATAAAACAGAATTGCGTGGATCTGTGCGTCCGCAGGGTTTTATAAATCGGAAACGGAATTTGCGTACCTGAAATTGTTTGGCTGAGCTTAAGCAAGTTTTAGTAAGGATTCTACGCAAAGTTTTATAAATGAGCACCCAGGTCAGGTTGAGCCGTCTCAGATAAATATTTTCAGCTCACTGTCGTAGCGTAGCTCCAGGTAGTTCATTAGCAGCTGGAGTCCCTTATCCGTGACAGCCCATCCATGACAATGCAGAATCCTCCGTGAGTTTTGTTACCTTCAAACTATCAGGTGGAAACTTTTCACCTCTTCATCTCCTTCAAAGTCAGCTGCTTCACGAAGCCTCCCTTTTGTTTACTTAGTTTAAGGGACTCCAAGTGCGTGACGTCACTCACCGCACATAGAAATAGACTGAATAGATATCTCCCTATATATTGGGAATGGATCGGGCCCATTGTCACGATACCCGATCTAGAATTTTCTTCTATATCTGTACCGATCCCGATCTTAAGATCGGATCGGTGCATCTCTAATTTGGTGGTTGTTAAAACAAACCAGTAAGAACTCCTGTGTGATCAGTATCCCTATAGATTTGTGTTACTGTGACCGAATGGTCAAGAGACCTAAGACCCCTAAACCAAGGAGGAGCAATGACTCAAAACACAAAACCACATGCTGGTTGAATCAAATGAGGGTTTATTTCCACCTTAACCCTCTGTCACAATTCTTGAGAACTGGATAAAACAAGATAAAAACAAAATAAATGAAATTAAAAACTAGGTAGAAAAGTCATAGTAAAACCAGGATAAAACAGTGTAGCAAAAAACTGTCCCAGTCTCATATTCACCCGAGCAGGGGCTACCCCTTATTGGGCACCATTAGTCAGTCCCTCCAGGAAGTTGCGGAGATTTTTTGTGATTGTTGCGATCTAAAATGAATGATTTTGCGGCACATTTTTCTAAAAGTTGCGGTCAAAGTTGCGATTTTTTTTCAATCATTTTTTCAATTTCTTTAAGGTTTTATTTAGTTTATATGCACACACAGTTAACCTCTTTACACACACACACTGTATGCGCTGTTTCATGATAAAATAAAGACTACAAGATGATGTAATCTCAATGACAGAACAGCTGACAGCCTGTCTCAGCGTCACTCAGACGTTACAGCGTGAGCGGCTTTACTTTCACTTTCAGCGATCCACCTCAAAGGTTCACTAATTCAGCAGAATAAGTTTAGAAAAGACAAGCGATTCCTCGTGTTCACTGAATCGTGGTTAATCGCGTGTTTAAAAAATAAACAACGTTCAAAGGAATTCACGTTAACGCTGACGGTCCGATTTAATTAAAATATTTTTCACAGAATAGCAAATCCGCCAACTCAGCACACAGTTTAGGACACAGATCAGTTCTTTTTAAATATAGTTTCTCACATTGTCCAAATACGGACATTAAACAGAACTCACCTCGTCTCTTTTATCACTCCTATCAGACCCCAGCTCGTCTCTGCTCCTCTTTTCAGCTAATCTCCTCCATGTTTTGTGGTCAAAATGTTTTTGTCAAGCGACGATTTTCGTGTATAATCCACCACGACGTTGTGTTTGGTTCAGAACAGCTTTCCACCACTCTGGTGTAATACTTTAGGAAATTGAGTTGCTCGTATTTTAGCCGTAATATCTGATGGAAACCGACCGGGGTTTAGCGGCTCTGAGCTCAAAAACCGGAAGCAAACAGCTGGAGGCAACGGGATTGGTCAAAACTTATCCGAGTGGCTCTGATTGGTCAAAGAAGATGACAAAATCCAACAAAAACAAAGATGATTGGTCAAATTTGCGGAAAAGTTGCGGTGATTGGTGAAAATTGCAAGGTCGCAACAAAGTTGCGGCAAATGGTTGAATTTGCGTTAATAGTTGCGATCGCAACATCGCAACTTCCTGGAGGGTCTGATTAGTCTACGCCTCTGCACGGCTTTCCTCCTGGCGCGCTCCCCTTCACACGTCAATAGTCCACCACGGTCTCCCAGCACTCTGCTCCCTCACGTCATGTCACACCGTCATCGGGCTGGGAAAGCTGCAAGCAGACGGACACACCAGTATCTTGGACCCACAGCGTGAGGCAATTATAAATCATTTTCACAAGGTGTACAGAAAGACTGCACTTACAAAGCACAGGCAGAGGTCCCACCTCTGCCCTCATCGTCCGCTGAACTCTGTCCGCCCTCAGGAATCTCACTCCTGGTCAATGCAGCTTCTCTCTGGACCCAGTGGTTCTGGAGGAATGCGTGTGTCTGGGCAGTTGCTCTGCTGTCAAGCCTCTAGCGATCCACAGCCCAACTCCCTTTAAAGCTGCACTCTGCAGTGTTGTAAACAAGCTAGCTATTTTACAGAAACACATCTCAGAGCACTCACCCCTCCATAGTCCAGCCTTTCCCTGACATGGGACCATGCATTGCCACGGTAACTGTTCAAAACAGAACTCCAGCCGTAGAAACGTTCCCCCAGGTTTTTTCTCTTTTCACCTCCAAGCGTTTCTAGTTTTCTGCTAGCTGAAAAGGTGTTTTTGGGGGGGACTCTGATATTTTCTCCTGAAATGGAAGCGCTAATAGCTGTCTGTTTCTGTCCTCTCTCACTTCCTGGATGTTCTGCTGAAAAATGTGCCCGGGTGGATTAATGGCGGATCCAAGCAGTGCGGAAGTGCGGCAGACAGACAGCTGGATTGTCCAATCCTATCGTTCAGTCCGAACGATAGGATTGGCTGAAGTTTTTAGAGAACTGCGGGACAACCTTTTTATTGATTTCTTTCGGGGATTTTTTTTATCTCCACAATATATTTATAGCTATACTATATTAGAACTTTGTTAGGAGGCATTAAAAAAAACGTTAAAAGCTACATTGTTTACTAGATGAACGAGTACAGCTTTAAGCTGATTGTTAATCAGCTGAGGAGTTTCACCTGTGCCTTGGCAGCTGGACTCTCCGCCCCTCAATTTTGTAGCCAAAGTCAGGTTCATGACAGTTTTCAGAGGGCTTTACTACGGTGGCCCTGAAGTGCAAACCACCACAACAAATCACTAAACACAACAACAAATAAAGAATCACAAAAACAAATTTAAAAACACTAAAACAAATTCAAAAACACAAAACAAAAGAGGAATCACTAAAACAAATTCAAAAACAAAATTAACAAATTGAAAAACACAAAAACAAATAGAGAAACAAAATTAACAAATTGAAAAACACAAAAACAAATAGAGAAACAAAATTAACAAATTTAAAACACAAAAACAAATAGAGAAACAAAATTAACAAATTGAAAAACACAAAAACAAATAGAGAAACAAAATTAACAAATTGAAAGACACAAAAACAAATAGAAAAACAAAATTAACAAATTGAAAAACACACAAAAACAAATAGAGAAACAAAATTACATTAAGCAAACCGGAATGGGTAGGTACCAGTCAGCAACAGGGAACATCACTGATTGGACAACGGAGCTGTCTGTCTTTAGAACCGGAAGTTATTCTCTGGTCTGGTAGTAGCTCCTTCTTTGAGCTAAAGAGCTTCATTCTGGCATCTTGTGGCTTCCTCCTGGAGAATTCGGGAGTTTATTTTCTTTGAACATGACTTCTGATGGAGCAGCAAGGAGAATGAAGGAGACAACGCTACGGTAGGTGTTTATTTTCACTATAAATGTCCGTTGTATGTGATCAGCCATATGACCAGGAGATGCCAGGGATTTCACTGAATATCATAGCTGGTCACGCTTCTTCCTCCAGTAGCAGGGACCAAAATACAGCCGTAAAATAACCGGTACAAACGGGATCTGCCGGGTTTTTTACATCTGAACACATTGTAAACAATGCTCGGTGACGTAAACAACGTGTGGTGGCGTTTATTGCATATTTTATCATCGGGAGGCTGTTTCTCACTCTCAGCCACTACTTTGAAACACATTTTATACAATCAGTGCCCTGTAAAGGCAGACACAAGCAGAAAATCCCTGACTTTTCCCTCAACAACAGAAAACACATAAACCTGCTCCTGTCAGTTTAACAAAAATATTTAAGTTTTAGGTTTAAACAACTTTACCAGTTATTATGGGACAAGAAAATGGAATTAATCTAAATGGATAATAGCAAATTTGATTAGACATACACCACCTACAAAAACACTAGTTTTATTTAGTCCACAACTGTATTTTTAGTTTTTCTCCTCCGTTTTACTTATACTGTGCCTCGTTTTTATGTTTCAGTCATTTAGATTTTAAAATGACAAAAGATCAAATTAAAGATACTGTTTTATTAACTTGTCGTTCCTCTTACTGATCTAATCTAAAGCCTTCATCACATATTGATATATCATTCTGTATGCTAGAGGTCACGTGTTGAAACCTTTGACCCTTTATATTTATTTCTTTTTCACCCTGGGTTGCCCTGGTCCTGCATGATTCTGGGTCCTGGTTATGGCACCCAGGAGCATTGTCAAGGGGAATTTTGCAGAGCTGCACCCCAGAACCGAGCCTCTCCCCCCTGTGTAACAGCCTCAGGTGGCCTGGGTCCTGGTTCTGGGTCCCAATAGTGGTTTCCCAGAGCACAGGGGTTTTGACCAGGATAAAGTCCCAGACCTCCTCCCTGGGTAACACAGTCCTGGCCTCCCATCAAATTTAAAACCTCAGGTTTATGTGTTTTTTGTCATTGAGGAAAAAATCAGGGATCTTCTGCTTGTGTCTGCCCTTGCAGGGCACTGATTGTGTAAAATGACCTTAAATGTTGTGGCTGACTTAATAAAACAGCCTCCTGATGACAAAATATCCAAAAAATGCCACCACATTATTCAGGCCACCCTTTATATTTATTTATATTTAACCCTGGGTTTAAAACCTGATCGTGCATTGCGATTCACAAAGTGTTTGCAAGTAAAAACATCAGATCCCATTTTTTACAGGTTAGAACGTCACATTATTTTACAAATGTGCCAATATTTTGATCCCCCAACTTACTATACAGGTGGTGTTATTCTCACCACCAACAGGACATCTTCACATAAGAGAGTTAGATTTAGTACCGGTAGCTGCAGCCAGTGTCTTTTAAAAAAAAAAAGTAACCATAAATGTGCAAGTAGCTTGCAAAAAGATGTTTATTAGTGAATGTTGTAGACTCATGTTTGTAATCATTACTTAGGTAATTAAGAAAATACAGTAGTGGAAATAATGCAGATTCTGCAGTACTGATATCTCTGTTGTGCTTCAAACTCTTAGTGTACTGACTCCAAACAAAACTCTATACATGAACAGAATAAATATCAAGCACAAAAGTGTATTAGTAACTTGTGACACGATTTTAAGTTATATGGTAATATTGAGACACTGCCTGTGATTTTGAAGTCTTTTACCTTAGTGTTTAAAATGCAGATTTTTGTAAATTGACAATTCTCAAACAAAAATTCAAATAACTAACATACTGTTTGTATTTATTCTTTTGAACAGGATGTGGAAAGACACAATTGCTGCAAGACCATGACTTTTGATGGGCCAATAAGTTTTCCTGCTGTAAGAACAATGGATGAATTAGTAGCTGAAAGCCTCCAGGCCAAAGCTGAGAAGAAGAGTCTGACCAGAGGTCTCCAGCAGAAATTTTCACTTTTGTTTAAAAAAACTGATGAGAAGTTCTGCAAATAACTTGTTGATAAAAAAAATACTTATTTTTTCTAGGTTTGAGGAGAGCTGGTTCAGAAATAGTAGACACGTGGAATTTCATCAAGCAAAGCATCAAAATGTCTTATAGTTAGTTTTGATAGGGGAAAACCCAAAAGAACAAGACTGTTGATTTGTGTTTTATTCATTCTCATTTATTTTAAATAAATAATTTCTTACAAGAAAGTGGTGTCATTTTCAAGAATGATTAATGATTCCGTTTAGGTCACAAATGTATGTCTCTAATATCAAACAAAATTTGCTAGTTTGTGCAGAAAATATTGTCTCCTGACAAAAGAAATCTGAGACGAGGGGCTGCTGTTGCACTATTAAACTGTGGCAGCTTAGAAATGACAGCTGAAAAGACCCTCTGCTTTGGCATCTCCTGACACCACCATGTAATTTCCTGGCACAACCTTGGCATCTCCACCACTGGTGTCTACTGGCACCACGGATCCACCGAGTCATCTGGCAGAGTTTTTGTTCCAGAGCCTGAAAGATATAAATATAACAACAAAAAATCAGTTTTAACACAGTTACAGTTACATAGATCCATGTTCAGCATAAAATAATTGTTATAATATCATGTAAATGTCACAGTGGATACTAATACTTGTTAACCATTAGTATATCTCAGTTACTCGTCATATTGTTGTGGCTTATTATTAAACGCAAGTTACTTGTACATTCATGGTTA
>SSNR01000671.1:138765-157871 GCA_006937965.1 Callopanchax toddi | reverse complement strand
ATTTGATCAATTTAGTACATTTGAATATTCTGCCACTGTCTTTAACACTCCTCAGATTTTATGTGTCACTGTTTATAGGCCTCCTTTAAAGAGCACGCTTTTTAGTCAGGAATTTTCAGAGTTTTTATCAATTTTGCACAACTCCTTTGAAAAGATCATTTTAGCTGGGGATTTTAATCTACATGTGGATAACCTTTTAGATCCCTTATCAGTGGAGTTTTTAAATATTTTGAGTTTTATGGATTTTAAGTCAACATGTCATGCAGCCGACTCACAACAGAGGACACACTCTGGACCTGGTCATCACGTATGGTCTACCCACCACCTGTGTGTCCTCTGTTGTTGACTTGGCTGTCTCTGACCACTACTGTGTGTTTTTTAGCATCACTAGTTTTATCCAGCGGGAGGTCTCTGTGAGAACTGTCAGGAAGCGTCATCTAACCCCTGAAGTGGCTGCTGGTTTTCTACAAGTTTTTGGAAAGATTCCTCCTATTGTTTTACCTGCCCCCTGTGATTTTATCATCAATCATTTTAACAGTAGGCTTCAGTCCACTCTCGACCTGCTCGCTCCACTAAAAGTTAAAAGTTTACAGTCAAAACATGCATCTCCGTGGAGAAATGAAGAACTCAAAAAACTGAAGAGAAATTGCAGGGCGGCAGAGAGGAAATGGAGAAAAAATTAAATCATGATAAACTATGAAATATACAAAGAATTACTCAGATCATACAATAATGCAATAAGGAACTCAAGAAATGAATACTTCTCCAAAATCATCTCAGACCATAAGCACAACCCCAAAACTTTATTCTCAACAATCGATAAACTTTTTAACAGTGCGACCAATGCGTGCCAGAAAACCCCCTCAGACACCCTTTGTGAGGAGTTAGCAGACCACTTCAGGGGGAAGGTAGACTCCATCAGACGTAATATTTGATCACTTCAAAGGAACATGGTTTTAGATAACTCTGAGTGTGTGTCTCTACCAGAGGAAACACTGGACAGCTTTGTCCTGGTTGGAGCTGAGAGTCTTGATAAAGTTTTCTCCTCAGTGAGACCCATCACATGTGCTCTGGACCTGATTCCCACTTCTCTTTTTAAGCAGTTTTATAATTCTTTTAGAGATGAGATTTTAACCTTGATGAACTGCTCCCTCCAGACGGGGGTCTTTCCTGCTGCCTTTAAAGGGGCGGTGGTCAGGCCCCTGCTGAAGAAGAGCAATCTGGATTTGAATGATTTGAACAACTACCGACCGGTATCTAACTTACCGTTTTTGAGCAAAATTTTAGAAAAGCTTGTTTTTATTCAGCTTAATGATTTTATTAATGAACACAATGTCCTGGAGAAATGTCAGTCTGGTTTTAGGGTGAACCACAGCACAGAGACAGCCCTTCTGAAGATTTTAAATGATTTTAGATTAAATTATGATTCACAGAAGCTGACGGTGTTGGTCCTACTGGATCTAAGCGCTGCCTTTGACACAGTGGACCACACCATTCTTTTAACCCGTTTAAAACAGATCGGCCTCTCTGGTGCTGTCCACAAATGGTTCACATCCTACCTCACAGACAGGACTTTTATGGTAAGTCTAGATACCTGCTCCTCTAAGGTCCACAGGATCACATGTGGTGTGCCCCAGGGTTCAGTTTTAGGCCCAGTGCTTTTTAACCTCTATATGCTCCCTCTTGGCAGTGTCATGATTATTATTATTATGTTTACCCCAAGGAGACAGGACCAAGGATGTTTAAAACAATGGGTTTATTTACAAATAAAAAACTAGTCATAAGCCCCAACCAAACAGTGGGGATCCACCAGCAGGGGGCGGAACCCTGCAGGGCAGCAGACCACAACCTGAGGGTGCACCACACCCATAGGTGCTGCTCCCTCTGCAGAGGGCCCGGCTTCACCTCCTCCTGGCGAGCTCCACTGAAATAAATAAATGAAAATGGTTAATGACACCTTGTTAATCCCTCTCTCCTGACTGTTCCCCACACACGCACACCACACACAAGCCGTCACGAACACCGGTACGCTCTAATAAATCGTCCGGGACCAGCGTCCGTCCCACGGCTCCATAGAGTCCTGCAGTCCAGAAGCTGAACTGCCGTGGTCCAGCTGACCTGCCAGCTGCTACTGGACTAGACTGAACCGGTGGCAAGCGGAGTCCCAATCAATGTCTGAGAGGCTTGGAGGTTGCAGCGCTGCTCCACTGTGCTGGAGACGAAAGAGGAAGTCCCCACAGGCAAAACAGCAGCGTCCTGGCGCGACCAGGGCGGTCACTCCTTGGGCTGCTCGCTCACACCTGCGGCACATAATGGTGTTATCACACTGAGGGACGAAAAACAGCACGTGCACACTAACCAGCCAACGTTGCTGTTGCGTGGAGTTTACCACTCCACGCAACAAAACGTGGTAGAAAGTTTGAAAGTTGTGTAACAAGTCATACAGCTCATGACAAAGTGACAAAGAGGTAAAAATGACAAGAACTGAATTAGAAAAGGCACTCAAACATCAGTGGGTAGATCGTTATCACGGCTGGTGCAGATGGATGAGGGTGCACTGTGGGATAATATCATCAATACTATTCAGTTCCCACAAAATAGTAATTTGTGGGAACAAAATATGTTTAACATTCGCACGAATTAATATTTCGTGGGAACGAATTACCATTTCGTGCGCACGTTATATTTACTTCGTGGCCACAATTTATTTATTTTTCCACCATGTCATGAGACAGGCTCCATAGCTTTTTTTGTTGTGTTTTTGGAAGTTTATTAGCTGATTCTACCAGAACAAGCTCCTACCTGAGGCAGTTTTATTGTGCCTTAGCTTAGTGCAACTATCAGTACATTTGTTGACTTCATTTCTCAAAAAGAACATTGGTGCACTGCAAACATAACTTACCACTCACACAGAATAGGCTTTATGCACAGAGTACTTAGTAGAACTTCCGGTTTAAAATGAACTCGTGGGACCATTTCCGGTTCCATTTGAAACGTGAAGATTTCCAGAGTTAGAGTGCATTTCCAGCTAAAGATATTGTTTATAATCAAAACGAGTAATAGTATAGTATAGTACAGTATGATATATATATTATAGCACTACGAAATGAAGCCATCATATAAGTATCAGCGACGGGAAGCCTCGACAGCTGAACACTGCTGTGTTCCGTTGTGTACCGCATCAGCTGAATATAATTCATCAGTCCGTTTCCACACATTTCCACTGAATAAAAAACTACAAAAAGGAAGGATTGTGATCTTAAGAAGAGAAAACGTGATCATTTCTAACCACACCGTGTCTGCAGTCCACACTTTGCAGCACAGTAGTCAAAGAGCCGAGTGGAGGAGGCTAAAGGAGGAGGCTAAAGGAGGAGGCTAAAGGAGGAGGCGCGGCGCCGTTCGTGTGTTATTTCACTGGAACAACTATTCTTTTGGTGAATGAAGACTTGGTGTTTGATAACGTACAGCTAGACCAGAGAAAGTTGAAAGTTGGGAAGCAGTTGGAGCCCACGATCACGGCTATATAGATTTGTCTCACTGTTTTTTGATGATGGAAGCTACGAGCTAACGCTGTTAGCTTACCTTCAATTTCATGAATAAAGCTGGTTAGATACAGCTTAAAGTCCTTCACCCGCTTGCTCGCAGACGTCTCTGTGTGTTTTTCAAAAATCCGGTGGACATCGTTTACCGTGATGCGCGGCAGGTCTTGAAGAAAATGGGTTAAAAAATCCATTTTGTCCAGTTTGTGTGGGAACAGCGTTGAACCGGAAGGGAGGGGCAGAGTCTATCGCAACCAGGAAGTGACCGTGCATAAACTCCATTATCAAAATAAGCTAAATCATTTTCCCAAATATATGGATGCAGGTTTACAAGATTTTGTTTAACTGGCTTTACCGTAAAGTCTTGCCACTGCCAGTAACACACACACACCCCACACACACCAACTTTGTTTGCCACCCAAGTAACACAAACGCTTTTTCATCTGTTCTTGAATACAATTTGGATTCCCAACCAAGTAGCACACTTGTTTTAACATTAATAAACAAACAGTGACGTGAGTGGAATGAGACAGAGAAACTGTCCGGTCTGGACCTGCTGCGCAGCGGACAGGATGTTCAGCATCAAATAAACAGCGCTTTTTATATAAGCTCATTCTGGAGGCCATAATTTTTTTAACATATGAGTTTCCTTACAGTGAACTAAATAATTACACTGACGTTTCTTTTTACTAAAAAATGTACTCTTAATAGGTAATACAAGCCATTTTAAACCCATAAATGATGCTTGATTGCCCTACCTTATGTTGACATGAACAAATTTGAACAGCAAAAATACTTTGAGTGGAAGAAAATCATTGTCTAAGAATTAGTCCATCATTACAAGAATAAAATGCTCCACACTGTGCTTTCTGTTAGGAACTTTATGTGACGAGCTCACCTCTATGTGTTTCAGGTAAACTTATTTTTGATAGCTCTCTCGCCTTCTGGTGGCACACAAATGTAAAAGCAAA
This sequence comes from Callopanchax toddi, assembly GCA_006937965.1. Lineage (NCBI taxonomy): Eukaryota > Metazoa > Chordata > Actinopteri > Cyprinodontiformes > Nothobranchiidae > Callopanchax > Callopanchax toddi. The sequence continues at coordinate 153,361 of SSNR01000671.1, read as the reverse complement.
ATACATAAATTTCAGCCGCCACTGTGAGAAACTCTAATGTCTCATTAAAAGGCCTCATTCTAAAATAAGAACCTTAATCAGGCCTGCTGGCTAGAATAAGTCCTGCTCTTTGTGTCTGTGTGGCTTTTCGTTTGCAGACAGAGCCGCTGGACGAGTCTGGCTGGACCATTAAGAACGTCCTGTCTATGCCAATTGTCAACAAGAAAGAGGAGATTGTGGGTGTGGCCACGTTCTATAACAGGAAGGACGGGAAACCCTTTGATGAAATGGATGAAACACTGATGGAGGTGCATGCCCTGTGTGGTGTGTGTGTGTGTGGTTGTTTGTGTGCTGCACTGAGTCACAGGTTTATAAATACACTATAGACCATTCAGAGCCTGCATTATTTATCTCTGGACCTAAAGGGTTTTCTATCACTGTCTGACTCGCTGCTCTGAAATCAGTTAAACACAAAACCGTGGCAGTTTTATTCTCAGAGGTGCTTTCAGATTAAAAAGAGCTTTTAATTGGAAACATTTTATGTCAATAACTCATTTGGTTTCAATAGAATTCAGAAAGCTTTCAGGTTTGGTTTTTGCATTTTGTTTGGCATTTAGCTCATTTTATCTGCTTAATGCAATTAGATGATGGCTTTTAGAAAAACAACAAAATCTCACTTTTGCCCAGAAAGCTGCAGTGGAGAATGTTGTGATAATAAATCATTTACATATTTTACTAAATTACAATAGAGAATTTTAAAATGTTGCTTTGATATTCATGTAATTATTATAATGTCCCATTAAAGCTACACTCTGCAGGTTGGTAAACAATGTAGCTTTTAACTTTTTTTTTTAATGCCTCTTAACAACGTTCTAGTATAGTATAGCTATAAATATATTGTGGAGATTAAAAAAAACAAAAACAAAAGAAATCAATAAAGTGGTTGTCCCGCAATTCTCTAAAAACTTCAGCCAATCCTATCGTTCAGACCAAATGATAGGATTGGACAATCCGGCTGTCTGTCTGATGCACTTCTGCACTGCTTGGCTCCGCCATTAATCCACCCGGGCACATTTTGCAGTAGAACATCCCGGAAGTGAGAAAAGGACAGAAACAGCCGGCTGTTAGCGCTTCCATTTTAGGAAAAAATACCAGAGTCTCAAAAAAACCCCACATTTTCAGCTAGCAGAAAACTAAAAACGTTTGGAGGTGAAAATAGGAAAAACCTGGGGGAACGTACTGTATCTACGGCTGGAGTTTTGGTCTCTATTGTAACCACGGCAATGCATGGTCCCATGTCTGGGGAAAGGCTGGCCTACGGATTATACCCGACGGGAGGGGTGAGAGCTCTGAGACGTGTTTCTGTAAAATAGCTAGCGATACGTAGCTTGTTTACCAACCTGCTGAGTGCAGCTTTAATAGTACATTATTGTGACTTGTTTAGACATACCTAAGTGAGTAACTTGAGTTGAAACTGTGTATCATGTTTTCAGTTGTTTCTCTATTAAACACTCTTATGCACACTTAGGAACTCAAACATGCTGAACATGTTTTATTCACAAATTGTACAACTTTGAGGACTTAGGGGGTAAATATGTGTCTATACTGTAATTCACCAACGTGATCTGATGAAATGTATTCGTCTCACAGTCTCTGACCCAGTTCCTGGGCTGGTCTGTGCTGAACACTGACACTTATGACAAGATGAACAAGCTGGAGAACAGGAAGGATATCTTCCAGGACATGGTTCTGTACCACATCAAATGTCGCAAGGATGAAATCCAGAGCATTCTGGTCAGTAACTAAATGTGAAAATAAACTGCTCGTTTTTGTCTAATCAAGTAAAATGAAAAATTTTAAAACGGATGTTTTCATTCTACTTAAATTCATCAAATATTTAGCTTTGACCCAATAGAGTTGTAAAGTTTTCAGTTCTGTAAAATTTCCTAAAAAATCTTATCGTGACTGTTTTTAATGTTATTTCTCAAACCAGTATCTTGAGTTTTAATGTAAAACTCATCAAGCTCTAAAATGAGGCACGTCTCATGTTTCATATGAGTTAGAGCCATGAAGTTGATGGATGCTGAACATATTTGTTATGGAGCATGGAGGCTTGACTCTGGGGAAAATATTTTTTGACAGTGATTTATAGCTAAACACAGAAAAGAAGTTAGAAAAACTAAAAAAAAACAACCTAAAACACATTCTGCAAAGATGTGATGTTGAATGTATGAGGGGAAAAAGATGCATCACACTGCTTCATAGGTTTGGAAATATATCAAGATTAGAAGCTTGGTGTTAAACAGAACAAGCCAAGTCGGTCTGGAAGCAGCTGTTTGATGCAGTTGATATAAAAAGTCAGTGAGCTTCATCTATAAGCTGGAATAAGCTGTCAGACTTTCTATGAGGTGATTTGTCAGAGGACAGAGAGAGAGCAAAAGCTGAAAGACATCACTTTGTTTGACCTTAGATCAGGAGTCAGCTGATTGATGCCGTTCTGTTTCATCCAAGGTGAGTGTGTTTATGATGCATGTTTCTCCAGAACACCAGAGAGAGATGGGGGAAGGAACCGGATGAGTGTGAGGAGGAGGAACTTCAAGAAATTCTGGTAAACAACAGGAACATAAATGTTTCTTTATACTACTTAATTCTGAGAGCAACAAATGAAAATGAGCTAAGAAGTCATGATCAAACTAGAACATTGGATTGAAAACGAACTAGTGACTTCACCAGTTCTTTTGATGCATTGGTTAACATAAGTAATTAATTTAAAAATGTTCACAGAATTTGAATTATAAATATATTTCTTATCTGATCATCAGTCAGAGGTTCTCCCAAACTCTAAGAAGGCTGAGATCTTCGAGTTTCACTTCTGCGACTTCGACCACAGTGAGCTGGACCTTGTGAAATGTGGCATCAAGATGTACTACGATCTGAAAGTGGTGGACAAGTTTCACATTCCCAGAGAGGTCTGTGCTCAGAGTTTTGGTTCATTTCTTTATTAGTTTAGCTGCATAAAAGCACAGGAACTTTAAAATCAGAAGGGGGCAATTCCAAGGTGGATCTTCTGTTTCTCAACTTTTAAAAAAGGACATCAGGTTCTGCATGAAAGTTCAATGCTCCAGTGTGTAAGATTTAGTGACACCTAGCAGCAGAAATAGCAAATTGCAGTTAACTGAAAATCTGCCTGAGGCATGCTGGGAGAAAAATGAATGGGGTGGCTTCAGATGTAGGCAGAGTTGTCAGGAAGGATTTATCCATCCTTCTTTCAGGCATCACCTCTCATTCTCTAAATAGAAGGAACGTTTCTGAGTCAGACTCAGAGTCTGTTGCTTTACTTTAACTGTTTAAAAATGGTGAAGAAACTGGATATCTAAGCTGTGCTGCAGGTGGAAATCAACTAAAAGTTTTATGACATAATATTGCACCAATTGTAATTGAACATTAATAAACAGCATCGTTATAGAAAACCATCTGAATGAAAGTGGGAAATATTAAACTATTGAGTCTGTTTTATAAAATGATCTGTTAGAAACACAAATAGTATTTTTTGATAATCACAAAAAGCTAAAATTCTCAGCTTTGGTTTAATATGTGTTTGTTTCCAGAGGAGCCATATGACTTTTTTATTTTTGTTTAACAAAATAAAGGTCCTTGAGAGTAGAGAAACTGACTTTTGTAGGTTGAGTTACAAACATTGTAGGTAGGGCTGGGGAAACGATTATTTTTAAAACGATTATTCGGGCGATTATTTTATCGAATAGTCGACTCTTCTAATGGATAATTAGACGATTATTCTAACAATTATTTTTCGGTTGCATGATTATTAAAAACCATAAAATCTCATATAAATACCCCCCCCCCCCCCCAAAAAAAATGTAATAAATAAGTGTACAACTGTTTTCCAAAGCCAAACATCTGCTTAAAACAAAATAAAAGCAGTGTTCTACAAAATGGAAAACCTGTCAGTATTTACTCTTTCACAGGACTAATAACTCTAGTTTGAAGTTTTTGAAAAAAATACTAAGTTGTAGTATTAAACAAAACACTGTGAGGTGCACAGTATGGTCATTCCGAGTGTTTAACACAAAATAAAATGACAGTTTTACAGTTTCTAAAGAAGAGCTGCAGTTTGACATAAATATCGTGTTTGAAAGATTTAAAAACTGCGTGCAAAAACAAACACCGTGCAGTTCACAGCATACATTCCTGAGTGTGTTAGTTAAACAATGTCATAGTCCCAAAATGAAAGTGAACTGCTATTCTGTTAGTGTGTGCAATATAGCACAGACCACTTTGATCCTCCCTCACCACCACACTTTACTCCTCCTCTGTATTATGCTCTGAATCGCTGTAGAACAGGGGGAGTCAGTTACATGTTTGTCTAAAGAAACTACTTTTGGAGGTTATTAGTATTTAACATGAGTCTCTGAAAACAACTGAAGTTAAAGGAAGACTAACTTCTGATAAAGACTGACAGATAAATGTGTGGTTTTTAGTGTTAATATTGTTTAAGCAACAGCTGTTGACAGTTATATTGAGGAACACAGCTAGACGAGTGGCGCATGCTCCCGTGGCGACAGGCGCGAGCACCGCTGAGTTAAGCCTGGGGCACACAGAAGACGAATGCGTAGCGCCCGTGCCGTTTAAAAAAAACAAAAACATTATAGTTACTGAGAGTGGCTACACGGAGAGCGCAACGCAAACGCCGGTCTGCACGGAGGCGCTAAATATAGGATCTGGTTCTAGAAAACAAAAACGTTTGGACGCAGAAGGAGGAAAAACCAGAGGGAACATTAGCGTAGCGTTTCAACGACTGGTGTTTTGCTCTCTATTGTTTCTGTGGTAATGTGTGGTCCCATGTCCGGGGGAGGCGCGGCATAAGGATTATACCCGATGGGAGGGGTGAGAGCTCTGAGACGTGTTTGTGTAAAACTAACTAGCTAAACCTAGCTTGTTTGAAGATTACACTGGGCAGCTTTAATGGAGGATCCAAGCACTGCAGAAGTGAGGCACTTCAGTGAGACAGACAGCTGGATTGTCCAATAGTTGCTTTAAGTCTGAAATGAATGATTGGCTGAGGTTTTTAGAGAACTGTGAGGGAACCACCTTATTGATTTATTTTGAGTTTTTTTTAATCGCCGCAATATATTTATAGGTATACTATGTTAAAACATTAAGAGGCATGAAAAAATATGTTTTAAGCAAATTTGTTTTGCAAATTCCCTAGAGCACCTTTAAAAGGGCACCACACTGAATTTGAAACAAATAACATTTTACCAGGTGACTGAATTGTTAGACAATCTCAGAACTTTTATTTTCTCTTTTCTGATGATGAAATCTTGGCATATTAAATTTTTAACAGTTGTCAGCTCAGTGTTAGAGGATGAGAGTCATTGTTCTTCTGAGAATGTTTCAGTCTAATTTACAAACAATTAAAATATTAAATATGAAGACTTTGCCATTTATCTTGAAAGTTTTTTTGTCAATAAAATTTTACTTCAGTTAGACTTTATTTTTAACCTTAAAATGTGATATTTAACTTGTTAAAGGTTAGATAGTGATGCTGAAGTCATTGTTCTGTATTTCTTTCTTTTATTATTATGTAATGTTGTGAAGTATATTCTCTAATATACGTCTTTTCTGTTGATTTAAATGTAACACACACAGTTTTTATCAAATCAACACAAATCATAACTAATAGTGTGCTTATTGTTGTGGTATTATTTGTAGGTCTTGGTGAGGTTCATGTTCTCTGTCAGTAAAGGCTACAGGAAGATCACCTACCACAACTGGAGACATGGATTCAACGTTGGACAGACCATGTTCACCCTGCTGATGGTCACTCACATCACACCCAGCTAATCCTCCTCCCTCCATCCTCCTTCCCTGAGTGCTCATCAGTCCCTTACCTTACCTTTCGTTCCTCTTATTTAATCTGTCCCTCCTCTTTTCTCTGAATCAAGGTGATAAAAATCTCCTCTTCCATACCATAGCAAATTTATTTATAAAAAGCGCATTTAAACACACAGCATGTGAGCTGACCAAAGCGCTGCACATCACAAAAAAACTATACAGAGACCATGTAAAAACACAATAAAAACAATCAATAAAAGCAGTTTAAAACACCCAAAAAACATTAAGATAAAAGGCCAAATAAAAGAGAGTTTCTATTTAAATACCAGCTCCTAGTAATGGGTCATTAACCGTGAATTGACGTATGCGATGGATGGCGACTGACGGATGGTAATGGGCAGCGCATTCCAGAGCACTGGGGCCACATGTACAAAAGCCCGCTCCCCTCTTGCTTTGTAGTTCATCGTATGTGTACAAAGTAGCAAGTGGTCTGCAGACCTCAGAGAGTGCACCGGCACATAGGGCATAAGCATGTCTGACAGGATGTGCAGGGCTTTAAAAACAAAGAGCAGGATCTTAAAACGCACCCTAAAAAGCACAGGTAGCCAGTGGAGCCGTGCCAGAACCAGGGTGATGTGGGTTCGTCTGTTTGTGTTTGTTAAGAACCTTGCAACAGCGTTTTGCACCAACTGTACCCGGTTTAAGGCTGAAACGGAGGTACCCTGTGTTTTATCTCCCTCTTTTCACACCTTGTATCATTTCTTAGAATATAATGTATACATCCTGCATGATTTGATGTTTATATTTGTCTGGAGGAGAGAGAAGAGAGTAAATTTTATAGATGATGAAGTGTGTCTGTAAATTAATTGGTGTTGTCATTATCGTTCATATATAGAACTTGCAGGAAGAGCCCAATTTGTTATTTTATTTGTTTTTTCTATGTTTTGTTTTTATTTAAGCTTTATTTAACCAGGAAAGACTCTTAGGATTAAAAATCTCATTTGCAGAGTGTCTTGGCCAAGACAAGCAGCAGCTCAACCAGTAACAATGATCAACACACATATGGCAGCATGCAGTTGGAAGACTGGCTGGTCTGTCAACCGGAGGGTCGCTGATTCGATTCCCAGCTCCGTCTGGGTTACATTGTCGTTGTGTCCTTGGGCAAACACTTCACCCAACTTGCCCGTGTGTGAATGTTGGTGGTGGTCAGAGGGGCAGAATGGTAGCCTCGCTTCTGTCAGACTGCCCCAGGACAGCTGTGACTACAGACGTAGTTTACCACCACCAGAGTGTGAATGAATAATGGAGCTTCTGTGAAGCGCTTTGGGTGTCCTGAAAGGCGCTATATAAATCCAACCCATTATTATTATTATTACACAAACAAAAAACAGATTCCACATCATAGAAAACAAAAGGACATTAAGATAATCAGCAGAACAAACAGCAGAGTCAGTAACAGAAATCACAGATCAGAGCATTACATCCAGATGTCTGAGCATTTAAAGCCTGTTTAAACTCATTCACTGAGACCAGTTCCTTCAGGTTCAGGAGCTGATTCCATCAATAAGGAGCAGAAGATCTGAAAGCTTTTTTCCCAAACTCAGTATGAACCCTTGGTACATTTAATAGGAACAAGTCATGTGAACACAGTAGCCTCCTGTTGTCTTTTGGAAGATGTAGTAATGTAGATATGATGGGAGAAAACCAAGAATAGTTTTGTAAATTAAAACATGCCAATGGTTTAATCTGAGACAGGACAAAGCAGACCATCAACACCACAGTACAATGTAGAGTGATGAGTCAGAGTTTTAAGGTTTGTTATGAACCTCAGAGCTCCATGGTAGACTGTATCTAGAGCATGTAGACATTGTGAGGAGGCATGCATGTAAATGACATCACCATAGTCCAACAATGGCACAAAGGAGCTGAAACAAGCCGGATTTTAGCCTCAAATGAAAAATTTAAGAAACCAAGTTTTAACCTACGTTTTTTATCAGCTGCTAGATGTGACCTTGAAAGAGAGAGAATTATCTATCAGAGATCCTAAGTATTTATATTGGGACACTAACTCAGTGACTGAACCCTGCAGAGTGGTGACTGGTGGAAGGTTTGTAGGTTTTGATTTTGAGTTGGAGAACGTCATAACTTTTGTTTTATTAGCATTTAAAACTAATTTAGAATTGCACAGAGTGTGTTGAACAGTATTAAAGGATTGCTGGAGCTGAGAAATGGCCTGATGAGGTGTAGATGCTACTGTTCTGATGTACAGTGGAGGAAATAATTATTTGACCCCTTGCTGATTTTGTAAGTTTGTCCAATGACAAAGAAATGAAAAGTCTCAGAACAGTATCATTTTGTGGTAGGTTTATTTTAACAGTGGCAGATAGTACACCAAAAGGAAAATCAAAAAAATAACTTTAAATAAAAGATAGAAACTCATTTGCATTTCATTGAGTGAAATAAGTATTTGAACCCTCTAACAAAAAATACTTAATACTTAGTGGAAAAACCCTTGTTTGCAAGCACAGAGGTCAAACGTTTCTTGTAATTGATGACCAAGTTTGCGCACATGTTAGGAGGAATTTTGGTCCACTCCTCTTTGCAGATCATCTCCAAATCCTTAAGGTTTTGAGGCTGTCTCTGTGCAACTCTGACCTTCAGCTCCCTCCATAGGTTTTCTATAGGATTAAGGTCCGGAGACTGACTAGGCCACTCCATGACCTTAATGTGCTTCTTCTTGAGCCACGCCTTTGTTGCCTTTGCTGTATGTTTTGGGTCATTGTCGTGCTGGAACGCCCATCCACGACCCATTTTCAGTTTCCTGGCAGAGGGAAGGAGGTTGTCGCTCAGGATTTGACGATACATGGCTCCGTCCATTTTCCCGTTAATGCGGTGAAATTGTCCTGTGCCCTTAGCAGAAAAACACCCCCAAAGCAAAATGTTTCCACCTCCATGCTTGACGGTGGGGACGGTGTTTTGGGGGTCATAGGCAGCATTTTTCTTCCTCCAAACACAGCGAGTTGAGTTAATGCCAAAGAGCTCAATTTTGGTCTCATCAGACCACAGCACCTTCTCCCAGTCACTCTCTGAATCATTCAGGTGTTCATTGGCAAACTTCAGACGGGCCTGCACATGTGCCTTCTTAAGCAAGGGGACCTTGCGAGCTCTGCAGGATTTTTTAATCCATTGTGGTGTAATGTGTTTCCAATGGTTTTCTTGGTGACTGTGGTCCCAGCTAATTTGAGGTCATTAACTAACTCCTCCCGTGTAGTTCTAGGATGATTTCTCAGCTTTCTCAGAATCATTGACACCCCACGAGGTGAGATCTTGCGTGGAGCCCCAGACCGAGGTCGATTGATGGTCATTCTGTGCTCCTTCCATTTTCGAACAATTGCAGCAACAGTTGTCACCTTCTCTCCCAGCTTCTTGTTAATGGTTTTGTAGCCCATTCCAGCCTTGTGCAGGTCTACAATTTTGTCTCTGACATCCTTGGACAGCTCTTTGGTCTTTCCCTTGTTGGAGAGTTTGGAGTCTGCTTGATTGATTGATTCTGTGGACAGGTGTCCTTTATACAGGTGACTAGTTAAGACAGGTGTCTTTAATGAGGGTGACTAATTGAGTAGAAGTGTCTAACCACTCTGTGGGAGCGAGAACTGTTCATGGTTGGTAGGGGTTCAAATACTTATTTCACTCAATGAAATGCAAATGAGTTTCTATCTTTTATTTAAAGTTATTTTTTCGATTTTCCTTTTGATGTGCTATCTGCCACTGTTAAAATAAACCTACCATTAAAATGATACTGTTCTGAGACTTTTCATTTCTTTGTCATTGGACAAACTTACAAAATCAGCAAGGGGTCAAATAATTATTTCCTCCACTGTATGTTTAGCTCTGTTCACACCTTTGCCTCCCAGTCCCACTTTGTTTGTTTCTCTCAGACAGGTGATCTGAAGCGTTACTACACAGATCTGGAGTGCATGGCCATGGTGACCGCCGGCTTCTGTCACGACATCGACCACAGAGGAACCAACAACCTCTACCAGATGAAGTAAGAGAAACAGAAAGGGGAAAGAGGGGAGGGAAAGGTCACGGTAATGTTTATTACAGTACCTGGACAGTGACAGCGATTACCTTGACTTTGATTTCATACACCCATAGCTGCCTTTCAGACATGTCTCACCTTTTCAATTCAAAAAAGACAAAGTCGGAACAATAAAGCTTTTACCATTTTTAAAGCTACCATTAAAATAAATTAAATAACCTACAGCCACCAGTCATCTAGGAAAATGCAGGAACAAGATACAGTCAAAACAAAATGACAGGTGATGCTTGAATGATTTTCTATAAGTACTATCAACATAAATAAGGATGAACAAAGAGTCTCCACCTTTTTTCTGTTGTTTAAAAGTGAAGCCAAAGTATTCCATTTACAGCCACTGTCATGTTGTGTTTCTGGAGCCAGTCCTGTCTACTCACCTGTTCACCATCAAGGTGTTGTTCTTATACATCAAAAAAACTTAACTACAGCTTAACATATCAGACATCAACAGAAATCAACACATGGTCATTTTTTTTACCAGTACAATTACTCATTCATTTACATGGAGGGGGCAGGACTTCAAATGTATACTACAGCCAGCCACCAGGGGGTGCTATGGTTATTTTCAGCTTCACTTGCATTACATTCCAATGTCTGGTTATTATAGCACTGCCTGCAAAAAGGTTCTGTTGCAAACATTTGTGTCAAATGTATGAACAGATCATGGAGGTTATTGGAAAGATTCTACTGTATACTTTACAGTGATTTACAATTTCAGTTATTATTCTGCGGTCATCAGGAAGTCTCACAGCCTATATTTTTGGTTTCATAAATAGCAAATATGCTACGAATAATGAACATATAATATAATACAACAATATAATATAATATGGTATAATATAATTAGAGGTGGGCATAGATTAATTTTTTAAATCTAGATTAATCTAGATTAATCTAGTGAATGTCTGATGTCAGAGGTCTGTCTCCTTTAACTTTACAGCTGTTTTCTAAGGCTCACTCTGTTTTAATAGTTTGACTGTAGAAACCTTCTCATCTCTTGACAGTAAAGGATTACATTTAGTTTACAGGTGACCTGATTAAAGCATCACTTTCTATTTTACCACATCAAATAATTTCAAACTGATTTTTTTTACCTGTCAAAAAGTGATTGTAACATCTAGTTTATCTGTAATGGATTAAATCTGCCTTAAAATGTCTTTATTTCTCTACTGTTAATTTCACATTATCCTATAGGACTGTTTCATCATGTTTTTGTTAAATAAAACCACTTTAGGGGATTTAAACATTAATATGAGTCTCTGAAAACTAAAGACAACCCTCTGATAAAGTTACTGACAGATCGATGTGTTTTAGTGTTGACATTGTTTGACTTGTTGAATGTTGAGCTGTCAGTTATGCTGAGAATAACGTGTTTGAGCAGCGCGCACTGCCACATTCACTTTATTAACAAGGGGCGTGTGCACCGCTGAGGCTGTCAGCCCAAATAGTACGTCGGTTCACCAAAATGCCTGGAACCCAGGTTGCCAGTCCAGACCTGGATGATGAGGAGCGTGGTCGGAGTTTTGCGTGAACTCAAGTAGCTGCCGTGGGTTCAGAACCTCCAAGGTTCCAAGGTCCAGTTCAGGAGGAGGGAGCGTATGCCGAGGTTGGTTAGCTCAGTCTGCTCTCGCACGCGCCTCCCGGTCCAGGTGAGGGTCCTGACAGGGAGCGAGACTGGGTACAGACACAGGATTCCCTCCCTCCCTTGGGCCTGTGGGTCCGATGTCCCCAGAGCGCGCCTCCTTCACCTGGACCAGTGAAGGAGGTGCGGGTCCGGACTCCAGAAAGAACCGGATCAGGATCGGAGTCCGCCATTTGGTGATGGTACAGACCCAGGAACCCAATTTAGATTAACAGCGTTATTTTTGTTTTGTTGCACAATAAAGAGTCTGGTGATATTAATGCCATTAACGCTGTTAACGGCCCACCACTAAATATAATATAATATAATATAATATAATATAATATAATATAATATAATATAATATAATAATCCCTACCACCAGTTCACTAAAAATGTGGAGCAGTTAGGTCTAATTCTACACATCAAACAGTAAAGAAATCATAAAGGAGATCTTAGAATAATATCAATATAATCAGATACAAATAATAATGAAAAACAACCATAATGTGGTCACAACAGAAGTAAGAGTTTCAGGGAACAAACAACCTGACCTACACAAGGTCAAAAACATAGCTTAATATTCACAATAAAGTTTCTACAGCTTCTACTGAAAGCACAAACTGCTGATAAAAACTCTGGTTCTCAGCAGCACCAGGCGTCAGCTCCTGAACATAAAAACACATTTATTTTAAATCCTGAAGGTCCACAACCATACAGTTTAGACCCAGCAGCAAGAGTTGATGAAAACAAGCTAAACTGAGATCATATTACATCAAATATCAGCCTCACGACTGAAATAAACTCTGACACTAATGTTCAGTGCATGCAGGCATAGACAGTCTGAACCAGCCTGGTCTGAACTGGGGCCCGGTCTGAAATGACCACGAACCAGTACCCAGTCTGAACTCTAACAAACCAACAAATGACTCACTGACTGTCAAGTTGATTAAATCAGGACACATGGAATCAATCAGCTGGTTGTCACAAGCTGTTAAGAATCAAAAAAAGGGTTTTAAATAAAGGCACCTGGACTTATTTTGGAAAATATTAAATTAGTCCAAAATAATAATAATAATAATAATAATTTTTATTTATAAAGCGCCTTTCATACAAAAAAGAAACTGTAACTCAAGGTGCTTAACAAGTTAAAATGACCCCACATAAACCACATTCCCATCCCTCCCCCATAAAAAGCACACATACGCACACGCACACGCTCATATACACACAAAGGACATTGGGCTGAGTACAGATGAGCAGGTTCTAAGGAAACGCCAACAGAGGAGCCCTCTGCACCGGCAGCAGCAGGTCAACAGTAGCAGCCAACGCACCGACACGGGGCGACCAGAGGAGGCAGGGCTGAGACCCCACCTCCACCTGGAACCACCTGGAGAACCAGGCAGCCACAGCTGACCACCGCTCCCGAGGCAGAGGGCTCCCTCAGAGGAAACACTGGAAGGAAGATTAAAATAACAAGTTAAAATATAAAATAACATAAGATAAATATAAGAATAAACAATAAAACTGTGATAAAATCTAACTAAATACCTAAAATTTATTAGACTAAAATCAGCTAAAGGTTAGGCTAAAAGCAGTTAAACGGGTTAAATAAATAAGAAGTAAAAAGGTGAACTAAAACCATTTAAACAGATTATAATAAATAATACTCAGTTAAAAGCTAGCTTATAAAGGTGGGTCTTGAGCCTGCCTTTAAACACATGAACATTCTCTGCAGCCCTGAGGTTCTCCGGCAGCCTGTTCCAGAGGTGAGGGCCATAATAATAAAAAGACGCTTCGCCGTGAGTATGCGTTCTAACTTTAGGGATGACAAGTAGACGGCTGCCAGAGGAGCGCAGAGACCGCAGAGGTTCATACGGTAAAAGCAATTCTGAGAGATAAGAAGGCCCAAGACCATTAAGACACTTAAACACCATTAAAATAACCTTAAAATCGATCCTAAAACACACAGGTAACCAATGCAAAGACTTCAGGATGGGTGTAATGTGCTCCCGCCTCCTGGTCTTCGTCAGGACACGTGCTGCTGAATTTTGCAAGAGTTGTAGACCTGAGATACTCTTTTTGGGAAGACCAGAAAGCAGGGCATTACAGTAGTCCATTCTACTGGTGATAAAAGCATCAGTGTCTCTGTGTTGGCCCGAGAGAGAATGGGGCGGACTCTGGCGATGTTCTTTAGGTGATAAAAACCTATCTTAATAATGTTTTTAATGTGAGGGATAAAAGTCAGCTCAGAGTCAAAAATCACGCCCAGGTTCTTCACTTGTACAGAAGGATTCATAGACAGTGATTGTAGTTTTGGTAAAAGTTTCTCTCTCTGAGCCTCAGGACCGATGACTAAAACCTCAGTTTTGTCCTGGATGAGCTGGAGAAAGTTTTCTGCCATCCAGGATTTAATGTCTGAAATACAGTTAAAAAGTACTTCCACTGGCCGTGTGTCATCAGGAGACACGGAGATGTACAGCTGTGTGTCATCAGCATAACTGTGAAAATGAACTCCGTGTCTTCTGATGACACTGCCAAGAGGGAGCATATAGAGGTTAAAAAGCACTGGGCCTAAAACTGAACCCTGGGGCACACCACATGTGATCCTGTGGACCTTAGAGGAGCTAGACTTACCATAAAAGTCCTGTCTGTGAGGTAGGATGTGAACCATTTGTGGACAGCACCAGAGAGGCCGATCTGTTTTAAACGGGTTAAAAGAATGGTGTGGTCCACTGTGTCAGGCAGCGCTTAGATCCAGTAGGACCAACACCGTCAGCTTCTGTGAATCATAATTTAATCTAAAATCATTTAAAATCTTCAGAAGGGCCGTCTCTGTGCTGTGGTTCACCCTAAAACCAGACTGACATTTCTCCAGGACATTGTGTTCATTAATAAAATCATTAAGCTGAATAAAAACAAGCTTTTCTAAAATTTTGCTCAAAAACGGTAAGTTAGATACCGGTCGGTAGTTGTTCAAATCATTCAAATCCAGATTGCTCTTCTTCAGCAGGGGCCTGACCACCGTCCCTTTAAAGGCA